>PVIU01017905.1:0-40495 GCA_004026605.1 Ondatra zibethicus
ATTGGAAGCAGACAAGATCACCAGGCAAAAGTTGGGAGCATGGGGGTAGGGGTGGGATTGGGGGAAGGGGAGGGGGAGAGAAAGGGAAAAAGGGATGATTGGGAAGAGCTTGTGGGAGTGGGATGGTTGAGATGGAGGAAGGGCAGATATGGAAGCAGGGAAGAAGATATCTTAATTAAGGGAGCCATTTTAGGGTTGGCAAGAGACTTTGATCTAGAGGGGTTCCCAGGTGTCAATGGGGATATCCCCCAGTTAGGTCCTTGGGCAGTAGAGGAGAAGATGCCTGAACTTGCCTTGTCCTGTAGCCACACTGATGAATATCTTGAATATCACCTT
Source organism: Ondatra zibethicus (assembly GCA_004026605.1). Classification (NCBI taxonomy): domain Eukaryota; kingdom Metazoa; phylum Chordata; class Mammalia; order Rodentia; family Cricetidae; genus Ondatra; species Ondatra zibethicus. Next base: position 337 of record PVIU01017905.1, read on the forward strand.
AGAACCTTCATCCGGCGATGGATTGAGATAGAGACAGAGACCTATGTTGGAGCACTGGACTGAGCTCCCAAGGTCCAGTTGAAGAGCAGAAAGAGGGAGAAGATGAGCAAGGAAGTCAGGACCACAAGGGGTTGGTCCACCAACTAAGACAGTGTGACTGATCTAATGAGAGTTCACCAAGGCTAGCTGGACTGGAACTGAACAAGCATGTGATCAAACCAGACTCTCTGAATGTGTCTCACATTGGGGGCTGACTGAGAAACCAATGATAATGGCACTGGGATTTGATTCTACCGCATATACTGGCTTCTTGGGATCCTAGTCTGTTTGGATGCACACCTTCCTAGGCCTGGATGGAGCAGGAGGGCTTTGGACTTCCCACAGGGCAGGGCACCCTGCCCTCTCTTAGGGCTGGAGAGGGAGAGGGGAGGGTGTGTGGGGGAAAGGGAGGGAAATGGGAAGAGGGGAGGAGGTGGAAATTTTGAGTGGTGTTAATTATAAAGCAATAAAAATTAAAAATTAAAAAAATAAATGGAGGAAAAGACAAAAAATGGAAATCAACAAATCTCTTAAAGAAAACCAAGAAAAACAACAATTAAATAAGTGAAACAAACAGTTCAAGACTTGAAAATTGAAATAGAGGCAATAAAAAAAGTACCAACCAAGTGAATTTTTGAAATAGAAAAGGTGGGTAAACAAACAGGAATTAAAGATGCAAACATAACGAACAGAATACAAGAGATGTGAGAGAGAATCTCAGGAGTTAAAGATGTGAGAGAAGAAATAGATTCATTGGTCAACGAAAACATTCAATCCAACAAATTCTTAACACAAAACATTTAGGAAATCTGGGAAACCCTGAAAAAACCAAACCTAAGAATAATAGGCTAGAAGAAGGAGATGAACTCCAGCTCAAAGGCACAGAAAATATATTCAGCAAAATCATAGAGGAAAAATTTCCCAACCTAAAGAAGAATATGCCTATAAAGGCACAAGAAGCTTACAGAACACCACATAAACTGGACCAAGAAAAGTTCCCTTGCCATGTAATAATGAAAACACTAAACATACAGAGTAAAGAAAGAAATTAAGAGCCGTAAAGGGAAAAGGCCAAGTAACATATAAAGGAAGACTTATCAGAACTACACCTGACTTCTCAATGGAAACCCTGAAAGCCAGAAGGTCCTGGACATTTATGCTGCAGACACTAAGAGACCAAGGATGCAAGCCCAGAATATTATACCCAGCAAAGCTTTCAATCACCATCAATGGAGAAAACAATATATTCCATGACAAAAACAGATTTAAACAATATCCACAAATCCAGCCTTACAGAAAGTACTAGAAGGAAAACTCCAACCCAACGAAATTAGCCACACCCACAAAACCTAGGCAACAGATAACCTCACACTAGTAAACTCCAAAGAAAAAAACACACAAACACTGCCACAGAAAAATAACAGGAATTAACTATCATTGGTATTTAATATTTCTTAATATCAATGCACTCAATTCACCTATAAAAAGACACAGGTTAACAGAATGAATATAAAAACAAGAATCATCCTTCTGCTTCATACAATAAACACACCTCAACTTCAAAGATAGACATACCTAAGAGTAATGGGTTGGGAAAAGATTTCCCAATCAAATGGACCTAAGAAACAGGCAGGTATAGCTATCGCAATATTTAACAAAATAGACTTCAAACTAAAATCAATCAGAAGAGATGGAGAAGCATCACAGAAACAATCCATCAAGATGGAAGTCTCAGTTCTGAACATCTATGCCCCAAATACAAGAGCACCCACATACATTAAAAAATTACTAAAACTTAAATCACACATCAAAGTCCACACACTAATAGGAGACTTCAACACCCCACTCTCCCCAATGGACAGGACAACTTTAAAAACTTAACAGGGAAATAAGAAAACCAACAGATGTCCTGAATCAAATGGACTTAACAGACATCTATAGAGCATTTCACCCAAACACAAAAGAATATACCTTCTTCTCAGCACCTCATGGAACCTTCTCTAAAATTGAACACATACTTGATAATGAAGCAAACCTCAAGAGAAACAAAAAAATTGGAATAACCCCCTGTATCTTATTGAATCACCATGACTTAAAGTTAGAATTCAACAACACTAATTGCAGAAAGCCTACAAACTTGTGTGATGTGGGTTTCCCTTCTGTATGCTGTGAATATGTTTTATTGCCATTGGTTAAAAAAGAAGCTGTTTTGACCTATGGCAGGGCAGAATAGAGCAAGGTGGGAATTCCAAGCAGATAAAAGAGGAAAGAAGTCAGAGTCAGATGCTATGTAGCTGCCAGAGGAGACAGACACTGGAACCTTGCTGGTAGGCCACAACCTCATGGTGATGCACAGATTAATAAAGATGAGTTGATTTATGATGTAAGTGCTAGCTAGGAATACGCTTAAACTATTGGTCAAACAGTATTGCAATTAATATAGTTTCTGAATGATTATTTTGGGTCTGGGTGGCTGGGAACAATCAATTAGCCTCTGCCAATATTTGTGGAAATTGAACTTGCTCAATTTAATCACCCCTGATTCAAGAAAGAAACAAATTAATGAGAAAAAACTACACCCATATTCCCATATATTGTTTATAACTGTTTGTTTACATTTACAGGGGGATAATATAGATATAAATAAATTACTTTGGTATAAATCTTGATTTATTGATACAAGTTTAAGGTCAATTTTGTTATATGTATATGATTAAGGTATTGTGATTGTTTAGTTCATTTAAAAATGTAATGTATAATTAGAAAATATAGGTTGTTAATGGATAATCATCAGTAATAGTCAAGCTTGTAGTCATGTTAGTTAGATTTTCTAGATATATAGAGATATATTTCAGTTAGATAGGCATTCTTCATATCTCTCAAAGACTACAGAATATGGTATTTAAAATGTTTTAATAACTTAGGGCTTTTCATGACAATGAGACACATCTGCTTCTGGCAGCACCAATCTACTTCAAGAGAAAGATGGGCATCAAAGAGGCTCCTTAGCCATTTGGGCAAGAAACTGCTCTTGCCTGGACTGTTGTATAAACTGGACATAAAGAACCCGCAGAGAGAGGATTGCTGAACTTGCCTAAAGGTGAGATGATCCTTCTGAGTTCCTGATTCATGAAAGAGTCTGCTAGACATTCTGCAGGATACAGAAGAAAGTGACTGAACTGTCTTTGAAATTTCCTGCTTCATGGAAAAGTCTGCTGGATACTATGGGCCTGTGGGCTGAAGATGGATGCTCCAACAGTAAAGAATAACTTTGGGTGACTGTCCAGGCAGCGAGATGTCACTGTCATTTCTAGAGTTTTGGAAGTTGCTTACTTCTCATTTACTTAGGTAATATTATATCCTTCTGAAGTATTTGATAGAGTTGAAGAATAGGTAGATAGTTATAGTTTTCTTTTGTTATGCTAAAAGATGAAATAGATATAAATATTTGTAATTGTAATTCTTGCTTGATAACTGTTTTGTTATATGTAATTTTACTATGTTAAAGTTAAAGCCTTCCTTTCCTTTTTAAACAGAGAAGGGGAAATGGTGTATGAGGTGCTTCTGTCTATGTGTTGCTTTCATTGGTTGAATAAAGAAACTGCCTTGGCCTTTTGATAGGGCAGCACTTAGGTAGGCAGAGAAGACAGAACTGAATTCTGGGAGGAAAGAAGCAGAGAGAGAGAGAGAAAGAGAGAGCCGCCATGAAGCTGCCAGGTCAGACATGCTGAATCTTTTCCAGTAAGCCACAACCTCGTGGTGACATACAGATTATTAGAAATGGGTTGAATCAAGATATGAGAGCCAATAAGAGACTAGAGCTTATGGGCCAAGCAGTAATTTAGTTAATACAATTTCTGTGTGATTATTTTGGCTGTAATATAGCTGGGCGGCAGCACCAAAAGCAGGCCTGCACCCTCCTGTAACACTATACAGCAAGCTAACAGCCAACATCAAATTAAATGGAGAGAAACTCAAAGCAGTTCCACTAAAATCAGGAACAAGACAAGGCTGTCCACTCTCTCCATATCTCTTCAATACAACACTCAAAGTTCTATCTAGAGAAATAAAACAACAAAAGGAGATCATGGGGCTACAAATAGGAAAAGAAGTCAAGCTTGCTTTTTGCAGATGATATTATAGTATACATAAATGACCCCAAAAAATTCTACCAGGAAATCCTACAATTGATAAACACCTTCAGTAATGTGACAGGATACAAGATCAATTCAAAAAATATCAGTAGCCCTCTTATATACAAATGATAAAAGGGTTGATAAAGGAAGTAGAGAAGCATCACCCTTTACAATAATCACAAATAACATAAAATGTGTTGGAGTAACACCAGCCAAAGAAGTGAAAGACCTGCATAACAAGAACTTTAAGTCTTTGAAGAAAGAAATTGAAGGAGATATTAGAAAATGGAAAGAGCTCCCTTGCTCTTGGATAGGTAGGATCAGCATAATAAAAATGGTAATCCTACCAAAAGCAATCTATAGATTCAATGCAATCCCTATCAAAATCCTAACACAATTCTTCACAGACCTCGAAAAAACAATACTCAACTTCATATGGGAAAGCAAAACAAAACAAAACAGAAAAACAGGATAGCCAAAACTATCCTGTACATTAAAGGAACTTCCATAGACATCACGATTCCTGACATCAAGCTCTATTATAGAACTACAGTAATGATAACAGCTTGATACTGGCATAAGAACAGACAGGTTGACCAATGGAATTGAACTGAAGACCTTGATGTTAATCCACACATCTATGAACACCTAATTTTTGACAAAGAAGCTAAAATTATACAATGGAAAAAAGAAAGCATCTTCAACAAATGGTTCTGGCATAACTGGATATTGACATGAAAAAGAATGAAAATAGATCCATATCTATCTTCATATACAAAACTCAAGTCTAAATGGATCAAAGATCTCAACATAAATCCAGCCACATTAAACTTCATAGAAGAGAAAGTGGGAAGTAACTTTGAACCCATGGGCACAGGAGACCACTTCCTAAATATAACACTAGACACTGAAACTATAAATAAATGAGACCTCCTGAAACTGAGAAGCTTCTGTAAAGCAAAGGACATGGTAAATAAGATAAAACAGCAGGCAACTGAATGGGAAAAGATCTTCACCAACCCCATATCGAACAAAGAACTTATCTTCAAAATATACAAAGAACTCAAGAAACTAGACATCAAAATACCATACATTCCAATTTAACAATGGGGTACAGATCTAAACAGAGAATTCTCAACAGAAGACTCTCAAATGTCCAAAAGACACTTAAGGAAATGCTCAACATCCTTAGTCATCATAGAACTACAAATCATAATGAGTCTGAGACATCATCTTATACCATTCAAAATGGCTAAGATAAAAAACACTGATGATAGCTCATGCTGGAGAGGTTGCAGAGTAAGAGGAACACTCATCCACTGCTGGAGGGAGTGCAAACTTGTACAACCATTCTGGAAATCAGTATAGCAGTTTCTCAGAAAATTGGAAATCAACCTGCCTCAAGACCAAACAATACCACTCTTACACCAAAAGGATGCACACTCATACCATAAGGACATTTGCTCAACTGTATTCATAGCATTATTAGTCTTAATAGCTAGAATCTGGAAACAACCTAGATGCCCCTGAACAGAAGAATGGATAAAGAAAATGTGATACATTTGCACAATGAAGTACTACTCAGCAGAAAAAAAACAGTGACATCTTGAAATTTGAAGGAAAATGCATAGAACTAGAAAAAAAATCATCCTGAGTGAGGTAACCCAGACCCAGAAAGACAAATACCAAATGTACTCACTCTTAAATGGATATTAGACATAAAGAAAAGTATAACCAGCCTATAGTCCACGAGCCCAGAGAAGCTAGGTAACAAGGAGAACCCTAAGAAAGACATACATGGATTCCCATGAAAGGGGAAATATATAAGATCTCCTGAGAAAATTGGGAGTGTGGGGGTGGAGGAGAAAGAAAGGCAGAGGGGGAGGGGAAGTGGAGAAGGAAAGGGCGGAGGAGAACATGAGGGAATAGGATGACCAAGATGGGGGGAAGAACAGAGAAGGAGACCAAAGAAAGAGTTGTCTTGATTGTGTGAGCCGTTATGGGGCTAGCTCAAAACCTGACACCAGGAAAATTCTTAGGAATGCACAAGTATGACCCCAAGCAGTAGTGGAGCAGGTACCAGAACTGGCCTTCCCGTAATCAGATTGATGATCACCTTAATTGTCATCACAGAACCTTCATCCAACAACTGATGGAAACAGATGCAGAGATCCACAGCTAGCACTGGGCCAAGCTCCCAGAGTCCAGTCAAGGAAAGGGAGGAGCAATGATAATATGAGCAAAGAGGTCAAGACCATGATGGGGATACCCATAGAAAGAGCTGATCTGAGCTAGTGGGAGCTCACTGACTTCTGAACAGACAGTGGGGGAACCTGCATAGACCCAAACTAGGTCCTCTGAATGTGGGTGACAGTTGTATGTCTGGGGCAGTCTGTGGGGCCACTGGTAGTGGAATCAGGACTTATCCCTAGTGCTTGAACTGGCTTTTTGGAGCCCATTCTTTTTGAAGGGATACCTGCTCAGCCTAAATATGGGGTGGGGGGGCTTGGTCCTGTCTCAAAGTTATGTGACAGACTGTTTTGACTCCCCATTATAAGCCTTACCCTCTCTGAGGAGTGGACGTGTGGGGGTGGGGTAGAGGAAGGTGGGAGGAGCAGGAGGAGGTGAGGGAAAGGGACCAGGGATCGGTATGTATAATGAGAAAAGATTGTTTTAAAAAAATAAAGAAAAATGCCCAGTTGTGATGGTACACACCTTTAATCCCAGCACTCAGGAGGCAGAGGCAGAGGCAGGAAGATCTCTGTGAGTTCAAGGCCACCCTGGTCTATGGAGCAAGTTCCAGGACAGGCTCCGAAGCTACAGAGAAAACCTGGAGAGAGAGAGAGAGAGAGAGAGAGAGAGAGAGAGAGGCTATCACAATAAATAAATAAAAATTTACTCTCTGAATGTGGCTGACAATGGGGGCTGACTGAGAAGCCATTGATAATGGCACTGGGACTTGTTTCTACTGCCTATACTGGCTTTTTTGGACCCTAGTCTATTTGGATGCACACCTTCCTAGGCCTGGATGTAGAGGGGAGGGCCTTGGACTTTCCACAGGGCAGGGTACCCTGCCCTATCTTAAGGCTGGAGGGGGAGTTAGGAGGATGAGTGGGGGAGTAGGAAGAGAATAGGAGGAGGGGAGGAAGTAGAAATTTTTTAATGGAAAAAAAATTTTAAAAATTAACTTACAGCACAAAATAATTTAAAAAATAAAGAAAAAATATTTTGCAAATCATTAAGATATATGTATGGTATTAGTGATGGGAAGTAGAAGATCCATCAAAAATCAAAGCAAAAACAACAGTTAATTTGTCCTTCTCACATGCCTCTTAGTTTTCACATTTTTCATAATCCAGTATTGTTTGGAATGTGCCTACGATGTGAGTCATCTAGTATCCTCTGAAGCTTATGCAGTTTCTGCTTCACATTGATCTTTATAGATAAACCAACTACAGGATGCCTCTTCAGGGGGAAAACACAAGAGGAATATGATGTGGATATTTAGACTACTTCATGTTATATAGCCTAAGGATGTATACAGTTGGTGCGGGAGAATTGTATTCTGTCAATCATGTTTTAAATAAACGCTGATTGGCCAGGCAGGAAGTATAGGTGGGACAACCAGACAGGAAGTAAAGGTGGGGCAAGAAGAACAGGAGAATGCTGGGAAGAAGGAAGCTCTTTCCCCAGTCCTGCCCAGACCACGGAAGAAGCAGGATGTGACCTGCCCTGCTGAAAAAGGTACTGAGCCATGTGGCTAACATAGATCCACTCACTGGCTGGAAGAAACAAAGTGATATAACTATTTTAACTTAAAATGTATTTTTAAAACATTTAAAATTATTAAAATAATTATTTAAAATAATTAAAATAATTATTTTCTCATTATCACTCTTCTGTCTTTCTTGTCCATGAAGATATCATAACGGACTTTGTAAATGGTTTGTTGAAATACAGAAACACTATACCCAACATTTCTTTGATCTATAGCGATAGTAAGGATCCCAATTAAAAATTGGAAAGAAGACTAGGGACTTGACTGTCAGTAAAATGCTTCTCACATAAGTATAAGGATCTGAATTTGTTCTTTAACCCCAACAATTCAACAGGACACACATACGAGGGAGGGAGAGAGAGAGATCTAAAGAACTAAAAGCAGAACTCTGCCCTTAACTCAATCCTCCAATATCTGTGATAGCTTCCATTCTAGTTGGGGATAGAGCTTTCACTCTATCAAAGCAAATTATCAGCATAGTGCAGGTTTTATAGCAGGTACCATGCCTTTGAATGGAGAGTAACATTTAAGTAGAGTTTCTTTAGCAACTACACTGATTATAATTTATTCTAAGCCATCAAAATGGATAATTAAGCCAATATAGTCATTCCTTTTTTATAGTTTTTGTTGAACTATACATTTTTCTCCACTCTTCCTCCCCTCTTGTTCTACCTGTCCTGTGACCCCTATGCTTCCAATTTACTCAGGAGATCTTGTATTTTTTCTCTTTCCTATGGAGATCCATGTATGTCTCTCTTAGGGTCCACTCTGTTGTCTAGGTTCTCTGGGGCCGTGGAATTTAAAAAGCTAGCAACTACCACAAAATAGGAAATTTCAGCTCTTGAATAACTGTAAAAATAACTTGGAACACTTTTTAAACTTCTAGTGAACCTATAATGGTTCTCCAATGATTCTAGAGGTTGACTCCAGTGCTGGCAGCCGCTGTTTTTGAAACACCCTAAGTTCAATCTCATGTAAACTTATCCATTGAAAGAACTTTGAAGCTGAGTGTAAAGCAGCACCCCAAACTAATAAAATGAGAAATGAAAAGAGAGAAGAGAAAGTCACATGGACTAGTACATTTTACTTGGAAGGCATGGGAAAGGAAACAGAAAAGATTTGTAATTTTAATAAACTCAAGTATTTCTTTCTCATTTATATGTACCCAGTTGAGAGCAAGTGGCATAGTTGGATCACTGCATTCAATTCCCAAATTTCTACCCAAGGGGACTGGAGCATTTGTCATATTTGAGGCAGGAACAAAACTTCTTATCTTAAGTGAACTGGCATTCTGTGGAAGGAAAGCCAGGAACTTTCAGGGGAAAAAAACCCTAAAAGTCTTAACCCTTACACAAAATGGAGTAATTCTCCCATTTAGCAAGAATGGGTTTCCAAGCAAAGTGTTTATTGAAGCCTGAACACCATGACTCAGATTTTTATTTCAGGTTAAATTAAGTCCCAATTGGAGGCCCATATAAACACTGATGCATCACTACTTACTCGTACTCCTACAGTTTGTTTTTTTTTTTTTCTAAACAATCACTGGAGCTGAAACTAAAGGCATTTTCTAAAAGACTTAAAAGGAGCTGTAAACACCACGATGCTGCACTAAACCTGGCTCCTTTTTGTTTGAACGAGAGCGCTAGCATAACTTCCTTGCACTGGAATAAGTAGGTCTTGGCCTGAGTATTAGTTACCTCTGGGGCTGGCAATGGGGTAAAAAGGGTGTTCAAGTGCCTGGGCTAAAGAGATCTATCCTCTGTGCCTGTGCGTTCACCCCACTCAGGGCACTTGACACTATCTTGGCACTTCCACTTGAACTTAGCTAAAAGGTTAGGCATCTTATGTGATGCTGTTAAGTGGTTTGTCGTTACAGTACTGCCACTGAACCATTTAGCTAGCCATGCTTTCACAATCATAAGTTCAACCCTTAAAAGCAAAAGGTGCCCATGTGATATTATCAAGTGATACTAAACATTAAGTGTGTTTTGAAAGTTGACCTTCTCCAGGAGCAAGTTCCATCTAATGAGACTTAGCATACCATCAAGCAGGACTCCTCTAAAGAGGAGGTTTTTTTCTCTTATCGTCCTCTTTAACCAACAGAGACTTATGTCCATGTATAAGTCTGACAGCTCCCTTTCCCCAGTTCTATGTCCTCCTTTTTCTTGCCACAGATGCTATTCTACAAACGACTTCTGGAGTTCCTAATTCCACTTCAGTGTCTATTTCTCAGAAAATCCAAATTAGCACTCACATTGTATTAAGGATCTGAGAAGATAATATCGATGAACCAAACTCTACAAAAATCAACTGAAAAGAAAGGTTAAAATGGTGAGGAAATTGGACAGATTAGTCTATTCTAAATTGGGCTCAAAGAAGAACTGAAGAGAGCAGTGTCCTGGGAATCAGCGTATTTGACCCATAGATTGGCCTCTCACAGAGGCCCAGCTACTCAGCACCAGCACACATATCAGCCACTGCCTTACAGATGGTGAAGGGTCTAAACTATATCATCCTGTAATGCAACAGAAGAGAAACATCAGCTGAAGCAACACTAAAGGAGATTCAGATATTTTGTTTCACAATTAACAGCTGTCCGTATTCAGGGAATCTCTTTGACCTAGCTCACAAATGAACAACAGAGCCCCAGGTTCCACACTGTGAAAGACAGACTCAAAAAGTAAGTTACTGAAGAATGAACCTCTATGCTCAAGGGCAACAGTCATTCATCTCTGAGATTCCGAGCACTACTGTTAATAAATGATGACAGAGGCAGTTTGAATTAAAATGTCATTATATTTTCCTTTCTCCAACAAAGTTTGGTGGTTTAAAAGTTATTCACTGCTTGAAACACTACCATGATAATATGCCTTTTAAGGAGACAAGAAAAAGAAAGAAGGCCTTGGAATACAAGCGATTACAAAAGCCACTTAAGACATTCTTTTTTTGCAGTTACACTTGCTATTTGCTTGGGGGTGTTGTTGTTGTTTTCAATTTTTAATTATATTTTATTCATTAGGAGAGGCACATGTATGCCATGATGTATGTGTAGTGGTCAGAGGGCCATTTGCAGGAGTCAGTTATCTTTCTCCACCATGTGGGTGCCAAGTCCTCTGCAGCTAAGCAAGCTGCAAAAGTGCCATTATTGAGGTAAAGAAGCCTCCACGCCTGCCTAACACCTGGTAGTTTTACATAGTGAGCCATCTAGGCAACTGTTATTTTTGTTGTTGGGTTTTGTTTTTGTCTGGGGAGGTTGTTTTGCTTTGTTTTGTTCTTAGGATTAATTGTTGAGACATATCTCATTATAAAGCCCAGGCTAACCTAGAACTCACTATTGAGTCTATATTGATTTCAACGTTGTGATCCTCCTGACTTAGTCTTCTGAATACCAAGATTGCAAGCATGTGCCTCCATTTCCAGTCCATTTGTAGTTTTTACCTTCTCGCTTTTCACGTTGATGTCTACAAAACAAAATAAAGCTGTTTAACATGAAATTTGTTCTCACTGCTTTGTGTAAGTTATATAGAGGAAATGAAATAATTTCAGATCAAGACAACATATCACAAACTGGCAACTGGAGAAGAGTGTCAAATCACATGAAACAACACAAAGAGGAAGATATGGCTCATGGTACAGACAGCCAATAGTATCTCAGGAAATATCTCACTATCCTTCCTTCTCAGTTAACAAAATCGACTTCATACACTCTTGATTTCCACCTCCATTTAGTCCAAATGCTCGCTCTGTCCCAAGGCAATCATCGACTCAAGCCAGAAAGAATTCAAGAATATATTATACTGACTTATGTGATCTCTGTCTCTGTCTCTCTCTCTCTGTCTCTCTCTCTCTCTCTCTCTCTCTCTCTCTCTCTCTCTCTCTCTCTGTCTTATGCACATGTGCACACACACACACACACACACACTCACCAGAGAAGAGTGGGTTTGGCGGTCTGGGCTTCTTCACCTGTACAATGGTACTTGTATGACCTACCTAGCTTCAGAGGAGTTGGAAAGTGCAGCTAAATTGTGAACCCAAGGAGAAACTCAGGTATTAGCTAAAAGGCTTTGTTTACCATTCAGCATCTCTTATTCCAGGAGTCCTCATCTTCATTTCTTAGGATCTGACAATCTAGAGTTAAAATATAAAATGGTTCATAGTCAGTCTCTGTCTCTCTGTCTCTGTCTCTCTCTATGTTTTTCTGTGTCCCTTTGTCTGTCTCTCTGGACCTCTGTCTCTCTGTCTGTGTGTCTGTCTGTGTGTCTCTGTCTGTGTGTCTCTCTTTTTATCTCTGTCTCTCTCTCCTCTCCCCTGTACCCTCTTCCCATCCATCCATCCCTTCTTCTCTCACTCCTTCTCTTTCTCTCTCCTTTTCTATCATCTCCTCCTTCTCTTTTATCCCTGGCAAATTAAAGAGATATAAGTAGGGGACTCACAAAGGTCCTACTTACAGTAGAAACTGTACCTCTGATTCATCAAAACATAAAAAAGTCCACCAGTCACCAGTATCAGTTTCAAGATAGCCACCAGTTCATTAAGCCACTGTACAGCAACTGCCATTAATCATTAATTGCCTTGGTTAATACAGAATCCTTATTCCCTTCAAAAGTTCCCAAATTGAGTTTATCAAAGGTTCAAATGAGTTGACATTCTAACCCCCAGTATTTGGAGACAGCATCTTTAAATAAGTAACTGAGGCTGGGAGCAGTGCTGCTGCAACTGTTTGCCCCCTCGTCTTCCTGTCTACCTTCACAGTGGGTATGCTGCAGGTTTTTCCTGTAACTTCAGTTTTTCTAAAGTCTGAAGACTCTGTGTACTAAATTTTATAGGAACATCATGAGAGGACTAATCTGTGTAATCAAATGCAAGTCACGCCAAAATAGACAGCAAAGATCCAGCCAAGAGCAGTCCCCAAGCAGCAATTGTAACACAAGTATAAGGGCAGCTAAATTAATACCAGAGAGGTTGGTTCATTTAGGTTAGACAAGTATCTTTTGCCATGACTTATTGCGAGCCCTGTTCCTATTGCAAGCACTCACGCTGACTCCTGGGTTCCTGAGTCACTGAATGTCAAGTGTGGTGAGATGCTGAGGTGCTGCTGCTAAAGTTAGAATGCTCAAAGTTGCCAATTAATTCTGTGCAAAAAGGTGTTTACATCAGCCTCCACTTTGGGCCCAGCCTGATGTTCTTAAGTCTCTGTCAACGTGGAGCCTCCTCCAAAGCATGCATTTTTACAAACCTGGAAATAAAGCAATTGTTTATAGCAAAGTGACCAATCTATTTGTTGGACAGCAGTTGTCTCTATCCTCTATTCTCCTCATTCCTTATTACTTTTGTATTGCTGTGGAACAAAATGCCACATGCTTAGTAGCTGGAAACAATGCACTTTTCCTTTTTCTTCTTTTTTCATTTTGCATGGGTCAGGAGTCTTGGTGCAACCTGGCTAGATCCTCAGCTCAGTCTCACAAAGCTGCAGCAGAGAAGGTGGTTTTCAGGATCCATTTTCAGCTTCAAGCTCTCACAATCACTGGCAGAATGCCCTTCCTTTTGTTGGTTGACTGGAGGCTCTGGTTTTTGGCTGGCTCTTGATTGCAGGCGGCCCTTACTTAAGTCCCAAAAGCTGAAACAGACGACCTCTCCTGCCTGTTAGAGTCTTAAATAATGTAAGCTCACCATTGGAGGGATGTCTCACCACCTTGAAAATATTTTACTGCTTAGAAGCTAGTTCTGAATAACACCTCCATTCCAGAGGATTTTACATGGCGGTAACCTCTGGATATGTTACCCAATGCTACCCCGTTCTCCAACAGCTCACTTTCTAGAATAATAACAACCAACAGTTGCTGGCAGTTTATACTTATCATATCACCAGCTAAGCTTGGAAAGGGACTCAAAATGTCAGTTGTGGTTAATATCTTCATGAAGTCGTTCTATCAGCTGTATTCCTTTATGATCATCACTAGCTTGGAAGGTAATCCATGCATGATTACTACTGTGCACTAAGAATCAGAACCAAGTATGTAACATCATTTGTGTAGTCATTGGACCCCACCATACATCTTGTGAGACGTTGTTAAAATGGAGATTGAGGTCAGCAAAATGGCTCAGTGAGTAAAGGCACCTGACAGCAAGCCTAACAATCGGAGTTTGATCCCTAGGACCCATATAGTCAAAGGAGAAAACAAACTACCATAAATTACCCTCTGATCTAGACACACACACACTCTCTCTCTCTCTCTCTCTCTCTCTCTCTCTCTCTATATATATATATATATATATATATGTATGTATGTATGTATGTATGTATGTATGTATGTAGATTCTCTGGTCCTAACATTGAAATGATCACTCAGAAACTCTGGGAGTAACATTCAACAATTTATATTTTATTGTTTTTAATGAGCTTTGTATTTTTTTGCACTCCCCTCCCTTCCTCTCCCCTCTTCTCCTACCCTCCCCATGGTCCCCATGTCCCCAATTTACTCAGGAGATCTTGTCTTTTTCTACTTCTCATGTAGATTAGATCCATGTATGTCTCTCTTAGGGTCCTCATTGTTGCCTAGGGTCTCTGGGATTGTGGATTGTAGGCTGCTTTTCTTTGCTTTATGTCTAAAAGCCACTTATGAGTGAGTACATATTATATTTGTCTTTCTGGGTCTGGGTTACCTCACTCGATATGTTTTCTAGATCCATCCATTTGCCTGCAAATTTCAAGATATCATTATTTTTTTCTGCTCTGTAGTACTCCATTGTGTAAATGTATCACATTTTCCTTATCCATTCTTTGGTCGAGGGGCATTTAGGTTGTTTCCAGGTTCTGGCTATGACAAACAATGCTGCTGTGAACATAGTTGAGCACATGTCCTTGTGGCACATTGAGTATCCTTTGGATATATACCCAACAGTGGTATTACTGGGTCTTGAGGAAGGTTGTTTCCTAATTTTCTGAGAAATCACCATACTGATATCCAAAGGGGTTGTACCAGCTTGCATTCCCACCAGCAATGCAGAAGTGTTCCCATCACCCCACAACCTCTCCAGCATAAGTTGTCATCAGTGTTCTTGTTCTTGGCCATTCTTACAGGTGTAAGATGGAATCTCAGAGTTGTTTTGATTTGCATTTCTCTGATGGCTACAGATGTTGAGCATTTCCTTAAGTGTTTTTCAGTCATTTTAGATTCTTTATTGAGAGTTCTCTGTTTAGGTCTGTACCCCACTTTTTATTGGATTATTTGTTCTTTTGATAACCAATTTCTTGAGTTCTTTGTATATTTTGGAGATCAGACATCTATACGATATGGAGTTGGTGAAGACCATTTCCCACTCTGTAGGCTGCAATTTTGTTTTCTCGACAGTGTCCTTTGCTTAGAGAAGATTTCAGTTTCAGGAGGTCCCATTTATTAATTGTTTCTCTCAGTGTCTGTGCTGCTGGGGTTATATTTAGGAAGTGGTCTACTGTGCCAATGTGTTCAAGTGTACTTCCCACTTTCTCTTCTATGAGGTTCAGTGTAGTTGGCTTTATGTTGAGGTCTTTGATCCATTTGGACTTGAGTTTTGTGAGTGGGGATAGATATGGGTCTATTTTCATTCTTCTACATGTTGATATCCAGTTGCACAAGCACCATTTGTTGAATATGCTTTCTTTTTTCCATTTGATATTTTTTGCTTTGTAGTAAGAGGTGCGGGCTGTGTTCCCAGCACCTGGCTCCCAGTGGCCCAGTGTAGGGCCCCTTGTTTTGTCCCACCTGGCTAGCTTAACTCCTGAAATAATTATACAGAAACTGTATTTATTTAATTACTGCCTGGCCCATTAGTTCTAGCCTCTTTTTGGACAACTCTCACATCTTAAACTAACCCATTTCTATTAATCTGTGTTTACCACAAGATCGTGGCTTACCGGGAAAGATTTAGCATGTCTGACTCTGGTGATTTCATGGCAGCTCTCTGTCCCTGTCTCTTCTTCCCAGAATTCTGTTCTGTCTACTCCACCCACCTAAGGGCTGCCCTATCAAAAGGCCAAGGCAGTCTCTTTATTCAACCAGTGAAAGCAACAGAAATACAGAAAGACCTCCTACACCATTGCTTCTTTGCCAAAAATCAGCTGTTCATAGTGTGTGAGTTAATATCTGGTCTTTAATTCAGTTCCATTGGTCCTTCTGTCTGTTTCTATGTCAATACCAGGCTGTTTTCAGTACTGTAGCTCTGTAGTAGAGTTTGAGGTCAGGGATTCTGATGCCTTCAGAAGTTTCTTTATTGTACAGGATTGTTTTGGCTATCCTGATTTTTTTTATTCTTCCATATGAAGTTGAGCACCGTTCTTTCGAGGTCTTTGAAGAATTTTGGTGGGATTTTGATGGGCATTGCATTGAATCTGTAGATTGCTTTTGGTAAGATTGCCATTTTTACTATGTTAATCCTGCCTACCCAAGAGCATGGGAGATCTTTCCACTTTCTGGTTTCTTCTTCAATTTCTTTCTCCAAAGATTAAAAGTTCTTGTCATAGAAGTCTTTCACTTGTTTGGTTAGAGTTACTCTGAGATATTTTATGCTATTTGTAGCTATTGTAAAGGGTGATGTTTCTCTGATTTCTTTCCCAGCCCTTTTATCATCTGTGTAGAGGAGGGTTTTTTGAATTACTCTTGTATCCTGCTACATTACTGAAAGTGTTTATGAGTTGTAGAAGTTCCTTGGTAGAATTTTTGGGGTTGCTTATGTAAACTATCATATCATAAGCAAATAGTGAGAGTTTGACTTCTTCTTTTCTGATTTGTATACATTTT
The DNA here is from genome assembly GCA_004026605.1 of Ondatra zibethicus. NCBI lineage: Eukaryota > Metazoa > Chordata > Mammalia > Rodentia > Cricetidae > Ondatra > Ondatra zibethicus. The sequence continues at coordinate 17,067 of PVIU01017905.1, forward strand.
ATCTCCTTTTGTTGTCTTATTGCTTTAGCTAGGAGCAATTGATAGATATGGAGAGAGTGGACAATCTAGTCTTGTTCCTGATTTCAGTGGGATCACTGTGAGTTTCTCTCCATTTAGTTTGATGTTGGCTGTTGGCTTGCTGTATTATGTTCCATGTATCCCTGCTCTCTCTCCAAGATCTTTGTCATGAAGGGATATTGTATTTTGTTGAAAACGTTTTCAACATCTAATGAGTTGATCATGTGGTTTTTATTTTTCAGCTTGTTTATATGGTGGATTACGTTGACAGATTTTCATATGTTGAACCATCCCTGCATCTCTGGGTTGAAGCCAATTTGATCATGGTGGATGATGGTTCTGAAGTGTTATTGGATTCAATTTGCCAGTATTTTATTTAGTATTTTTGTATCAATGTTCATGAGTGAGATTGGTCTGTAATTCTCTTTCTTAGTAATGTCTTTCTGTGGTTTGGCTATCAGTTTAATTGTAGCCTCATAAAAAGAGTTTGGCAATGTTCCTTCTGTTTCTATTGTGTGGAACAATTTGAGGAGTATTGGCATTAGTTCTTCTTTGAAAATCTTGTAGAATTCTGAGCTGAAACCATCTGGTCTTGGGCTTTTTGTGGTTTCGAGGCTCTTGGTGACTGTTTCTATTTCTTTAGCACTTATAGGTCTATTTAATCTGCTTATCTGGTCTTGATTTAATTTTGGTAAGTGATATTTATCCAGAAAGTTGTCTATTTCCTTTAAGTTTTCCAATTTTTTGGAGTACAGGTTTTCAAAATATGACCTAATGATTTTTTGATTTCCTCCATGTGTTTTGTTATGTCACCCTTTTCATTTTTGATTTTGTTAATTTGGATATTCTCTCTCTACCTTTTGGTTAGTTTGGATAAAGGTTTGTCTACTTTGTTGATTTTCTCAAAGAACCAACTCTTTGTCTTATTGATTCTTTGTATTGTTTTCTTTGTTTCTATTTTGTTGATTTCAGCTTTCAATTTATTTCCTGCCCTCTAGTTCACCTGTATGAGTTTGCTTCTTTTTGTGCTAGAGTTTTCAAATGTTCTGTTAATTCACTAGTGTGGGATTTTTCCAGCTTCTTTATGTAGGCATTTAGTGCTATGAACTTGCCTCTTAACACGGCTTTCATTGAGTCCCATAAGTTTGAGTATGTTGTGTGGTCATTTTCATTGAATTTTAGGAAGTCTATAATTTCTTCCTTTATCCATTGATGATTCAAGTGAGCATTATTTAATGTCCCTGAAACAGCTTATGTTTTAACAAGCCCTCCATGACATGCTAATCTCTGCTCTGAATTGAGTACCATGGAGCTCAGAAAGAAAATGTTTTGTGGATTAAGGAAGACTGTGGTCTAGGATTGATGTGAGAAAACACAGGTTCCATAGCATACAGATTTGCAGGGGTCCACTGCCATGAGATTAAGTAGTAATTTATTTACTTACTGCTCTGGAGACTGGAAGACCAGGATCAAACTTTAGCAGGTCTTCTTTCTTCCAATGACTCTTTCCATGTTTTAAATGGCCCCTTTCTCCTTGTGCCCCATTAAAATAATCCCTCAGTGTGTCTATTTCCTAATTGCCTTATCTTGCAAGGACACCAGTCCTACTGCATCAGGGTATGATTTAATAACTCTTTAATCATTTCTTTAAAGATCCAGTCCCCCCAGTACAGTCAGTCACATAGTGAAATACAGGATTAAGATATCAGCATATGAATTTTAGGGGACATAGCTGAGCCTATAACATCCTGTTCTTTGTATCTTTCCATAGACAGATATGCTAAAAAGAGGATGCTGCTGAGCCAAGAAAGCAGCCCTGCATTGCACACCCTTGAAATCTTTAATAGCAGGTTAATAATCAGCAGATACTCATGTAGCCCCTGCTTTGTACTGGACATTGATAGAAGTTTGAGATCTAAGATAAAACAAAACAAAGATCCTTGTCTTGTGGAGTTCCCCTTCCTGCATGAGTGGGTAGCCAATGAGTAACAAATATAATTCAAGTATTTATCAGGGCTAAATATAAAAAAATGATATGACAAAGAGAAAAAAGGCAGCTCTGGAGTGTTGGGATTGGAGGCTACAGCTCTGAGCCAGAAAGAATAGGTAAACTGAATTGCAAAGTTGATACTGACCTTGAAGGTTTGAGTGCCTGTATTGAGGATATCTGGCAGCAGAGCAGTCTATGCAGAGAGACCAGTCAGTGACAAAACCCCATGGCAGGAGCATGCCTAGCATGTTTGAAGAACAGCAAGGAGGCCAACTTGACTGGGGGAGTGAACCAAAGAAAGCAGAACAAGAGGAAAGGGCAGAGAGGAGATGATGCTGGGATAGAGCTGCTGGTTTCAAGTTCGTTATCATGGCTCTAGTCTCAGAAAGAAAGCTCATATCGCTCCTTCTAGTCATAAAAGTAAGTCCATGAATGATTTATAATTGGAAGAGGATATTACCTAGTCATAACTTTTAAAGGAAACCCCCAAAGGAGTCTATATACCCATATATTCTCATAGCATGATTATACTAGGTTAAGAAGCTATAGTACACAGTGTCATATATTCCTTAAGACTATCTTTGAAGGACTCCTCTTTGACATAGCTGGTATTTGACTGTTTTCTTCAATAGAACATTTCTCTGGCATTCTGATCACAGCAGGGTTGCATTGGCTTGGCCAATGGCCATTAAAATACTTAGAGCAGGGAAGATATGACGTCAGCTTTAAAATAAATTGGAAGGATTAAAATAGACCAAATGAGAGTTATTTTCTAAGAGGAAAAATGGGTCACTTCTTAAAAAGAGTTCATAAAAAGAGTCATCCAATTTATGCATTTCTGGCCACTTTATCTCTAGCAGTTTTCACTTATAGTTCCAGTATTATCATTGCAAAATAAAGGACATTACAGCTTATAATAACATCCATCCTGTACAGGAGTACCCACTTGACTTTTTGCATGTTGTTCTATAGAAAAATTAAAAATTGTTCCCCAAACTTTCTTACATGAATCTAGGTTTACAGAGAATAAGAGAAAGAAAGAGAAAAGGTTGGTGTAGGACGTCCTTCTGTCTTTGCGTTGCTTTCATTGGTTAATAAAGAAACTGCCTTGACCTAGTTGGTAGGGCAGAACTTAGGTAGGCAGTGAAGACAGATTTGAATGCTGGGAGGAAGAAAGGCGGAGAAAGTGAAAGACACTATGGAGCCGCCAGAGACAGACATGCCAAATCTTTCCCAGTAAACCACTTCCACGTGGCGATATACAGATTAATAGAAATGGGTTAAATTAATGTAAGAATTAGCCAATAAGAAGTTAGAGCTAATGGGCCAAGCAGTGTTTTAATTAATACAGTTTCTGTGTGATGTGTGATTATTTCGGTTCTGGGCAGCCTGGACGAACTATCGGCCTCTTTCTTTGCAACAAAAGGTAAACATGACAGAATCTTGGAGTGAGCATCAATCAGCAAATCTGCGTAAGAACTCATAGAAGTGTAGAAAAGCTAAAGATAATATGAAGAATGGTATAAACATCTAAGTCTGTATTCCAAGTAGCAAGGCTTTTGGAACTTGCTTTGGTTTTATGTTAACTAGTTTCAGTTACTGGGGTGTAACCAACATACAGTCAAATGCACATAAAGTATACACTTTGAGCTGTATATGTGTCTGCCAAACTAGTAATACAAGTGAAGTGTGGTGGCACATGCCTATAATCCCAGTTCTCAGAAGGCTGAACCAAGAGTATTGAGAATTCAAAGTCAAGCTTGCTCACACAGCACTAACATTTCATACAAAACCAAGAGATGAGGCTAGAACGCTTGCCCAACTTGACCAAGGCCTTGGGTTTAATCCCTAACAAGGAGGGGGAGGATATCAACATGAAGATGGCAAGCATATCCACTGAAAAATTTCCCATTCTCCTGTAAATATTTTTCCAAACCTCTGCACACCAAGTCCCCAGGAACATACTGATTTGTTGGTTAGTTATAATAAAATACTGTGTTAGCTTTATACTACTGTGATAACCTTTCTGAGAAAATAAATTAAATGGGTAAAGAATTCTTTTAACCCCTTGTTTCAGGGGCTTAAATGTATGGTCACTTGGCTCTGAAGTTTCTGGTTCTATTGAAATAGAACGTCATGGCAGAGAGGGCATGGTAGAGATATCTTTCTCATGGTGGTAAGACATCAAAGAAAAATGGAAAGAAACTTGGGACAAATACAGTTTTAAAAGCTACTCCCCTTCCTCCAACTAATCTTCACCCCCTGAAGTTCCCACCACTTCAATGAATTCATTGATGGAGTCAAAACCCTCATGATCCAATCACCTCTCAAAATCCCTACATCTATACATTGCTGCAATGGAAACCAAGCTTCAGATGGTGTAGTGTAGTAATGAGGTGCACACGCTGCTTGTCATCCCAGCCACCCTTGGCTATGTCCTGCCACCCTGCTCCTGGTGCCTGGCTCCTGGCCACATGGCTTGCTTAAGCCCCAAAATAATAACACAGAAACTGTCTTCATTTAAAACACTGCCTGGCCCATTATATCTAGCCTCTTCTTGGCTAACTCTCACATCTTGCTTTAACCCATATCTAGTAATCTGTGTATTACCATGGGCTTGTGGCTTACTGGGAAGACTCTAACCTACTTCCATCTCGAGCCAGAGATTCATTGCAGCTGCCTGTCTGTTCTTCTTCCCAGAATTCTCTTCTGTCTACTCCGCCCACCTAAGGGCTGCCCTATCAAAAGGCCAAGGCAGTCTCTTTATTCAACCAATGTAGGAGGTCCTTCTGTATTTCTGTTGCTTTCATTGGTTAATGAATAAAGAAACTGCCTTGGCCTAGCTGATAGGGGCAGAACCTAGGTAGGTGGAGAAGACAGATCTGAATTCTGGGAGGAAGAAAGCAGAGTCAAGAGAAGCCATGGATCCTCCACTGGAGATGGATGCAGATTAGAATCTCTGGTAAGCCACTGCCACATGGTGATACACATATTAATGGAGATGGGTTAAACTAATATGTAAGAGTTAGCCAATAAGAAGTTAGAGCTAATGGCCAAGCAGTGTTTTAGTTAATACAGTTTCTGTGTGGTTATTTCTGGTGTAAGCTAGCCAGTGGTTATTTCAGGTGTAAGCTAGCCGGGTGGCCGGGACAAACAAGGGGCCCGCTCCTCCTACAACACTTGGTGCTCCAACATGGCCAACTAACTCCATGTGAAACCTGAGAGGGCTTAAAAAAGGAATTCTAGAAAAAAATAGAGTTTAACACAGCTTTTTGCTGTTTGCTGGTGGGGTGCAGCAGAGACATTTTCCTGACTCAGCAGCCACAGCAGGAAAAAAGTGGTGGTTTTGAAGTACCAGCTTTCTGAACCAGGCTGCCAGCATGACCTCTGACTCTCACTTTGATTATTTCCTGCCATCTACTTCTCTTAGGTGAGTTTGCTTCTTTTTGTTTTCAAATGTTCTGTTAATTCACTAGTGTGGGATTTTTTCCAGCTTCTTTATATAGGCATTTAGTGCTATGAACTTTCCTCTTAACACTGCTTTCATTGTGTCCCATTAATTTGGGTATGTTGTATGGTCATTTTCATTGAATTTTAGGAAGTCTTTAATTTCTCCCTTTATTTATTCCTTGACCCATTGATGATTCCAGTGAGCATTGTTTAATTTCCATGTGTTTGTGGGTTTTCTGGAATTAGTATTGCTGCTGACTTCTAGTTTTAAAGCATGGTTAACTGATAAGGTACATTGGGTTATTCCAATTTTTTTGTATTTGTTGAGGTTTGTTTTGTTACCGAGTATGTGGTCAATTTTTGAGACGGTTCCATGAGGTGCTGAGAAGGTGGTATATTCTTTTCTGTTTGAATGGAATATTCTATAGATGTCTGTTAAGTCCATTTGAGTCATAACATCTGTTAGTTCTCTTATTTCTCTGTTCATTTTCTGTCTGACTGATCTGTCCAGTGGTGAGATGGGTGTATTGAAGTCTCCCACTATTAGTGTGTGGGGTTTAATGTATGATTTAAGCTTTCGAAGAGTTTCTTTCACATATGAGGGTGTCCTTGTTTTGGGGGCATAAATGTTCAGTATTAAAATTTCCTCTTGATGGATTTTTCCTGTGACTAATATGAAATGGCCTTCTTTGTCTCTTTTGACTGATTTTAGCTTGAAGTCTATTTTGTTAGATATTAGGATAGCTACACCTGCTTGTTTCTTAGGTCCATTTGATTGGTATATTTTTTCTATATTGGGAATCTTTTTATGTGTTTGTCTACCACTAATAAAGCCCCTTTGACAAAGTATCTGTTCAAATCTGTTTCCCATATTATACATTGGTTGTTTGTCATTTCCTTACTATTAAATTATATTTATTTATATATTCTGAATATGTCTATTATCACAGATATCATTTGTGAATTATTCCAAGATTATAGATTGCATTTTCAACTAGATTTTTTATTTTGTTCATTCTTTGACAGTTTCATATATGAATATAATGAATTTCAGTAATTTTTACCCCATTACCTTTTCTATCCCCTCTTCTTCCACTAAAAGTCTTCTTAACAAGCCCCCTCTACCTTAATGTATTTTTGTATGGAGCTCACTGAATTTAATTTGAGTTTGCCTGATCACAGGTGGGAAGTTATTCACTGCAGCCTGGGTAAATTTTGAAATAGTAAAGATTGCCAACTTATCAAAATATTTGTTACAGGTCTAACTTTATTAAGAATATTGACCACACATGTATAGGTTTAATTTTAGACTCCCTGTTCTTTTTCAATTATCTATTTTTATGTCAGGATCATACCATTTTGATTACTGTGGCTCTAGAATACTTAAATTCACCAAAGCATATCCTCCAAGTGTATTGTTTTCCAAATTTCTTTAGGCTATTCTGGATCATTGCATTTCTGTGGGAATCCTTTTGGGTATTTGAGACAGGGATCACTCAGTAGTCCATGTTGACCTCAAACATGTGGCAGTCATCCTGTTTCACCTTCTCAGGTGCTAGAATGACTGGTAAGTTTTAATTTGGCAATTATATTTTTCCATAAAAATTCCTCCTAGGATTCTAACTAGCATTTTACTCAACCTGTAGATAAATCTATCATGAACTGACATCATTCTGGTTTGGATATACAAAGTCCTCCAATAAAGCCTCACAAGTTATAGTTGGGTCCTCATCTGGTGGCATTACTGAGATGAGATTGAACCATGACAGTGCTACTCTTTTCAAAGAATTGGACTATTGATGAAGTCATAGATGAATGGGATACTAGGGTATGAGGCCTGCTTGGAGAAAACATTGGAGGTATACTTTGGAGGGTGTTATCTTGCCCCTAGACCTTTCTGCTAGCTTCCTCTTCTCTGCTTCCACACTGCCATGAAGTAAACTACTCTTCTCCATCTCACACTCAAGCACTTTGTCATAACAAAAAGTGATCAACACAGACATGGTAATAAGATTGACTTTCTCCACTTCTGAACATGACAAGTAGTTTCAGTTGTCTTTAGTTTGTCTCAACAATATTATTGGCTTTAATTACACAGAATATCAATATCATTTGTTAAATTTCTCTGTATTTTATATAGCTAAATTTTTATTTCTAATTACTTTTAAAAGTATATAGAGAAGTTAAGAAGATTCTATGTATTCTATATCTTATTATCTTATAATTTTGATAGATTCACTTATTAGTGCAACAATTTTTTACTCTAGAACATTCTATAAAGATTAAAATGTTATCTTCAAAAAGTAACCATTTTGACTCTGTTATGTGTGCTTTTAATTTCTTGCTGCTTTGTAACTGATTGCACTAACATTCGCTAGAAATGGCGATGGCTAAGGTCCTGCTTTGTTCTTGATCTTAGTCTTTCTCCTTTAAGGTTGATATTGGCTGAGAGCTTTTCCTGAATTCCCTATATTAAGTTGAAGCCAACTCTTTTTCATTTTTTAAAGTAATACAATAGAATACTCCTGGCAGTGTGACAGATTTCGTATTCTGTCATACTTTCTCACTCCACAAACTAAGATACTGGGATAAATTAAAATAATTTTTTTATAAATGCAAAGCTGACTTTGTAAGAAATGCAAGGAAGTTAATCTTTGAGAGCTAAATGATAGTAGTCAAGTAAATACTGAAAGCAGAAGCCTAAGGTGAATTTCCAGTTCTAGAAACAATATATCCTTGGGTTTAAACACTAACAGCCTCTTTAGCTGATCCACCTCAATCTCTTTCAAAAACTCTTATCCTAATCTATCCTTTGTGGGGGGTCTTATAATTACTTTTTAAAAACATGATTTCTTCATTGACTTCTTCAGAATTTCACATCATGCACCCCAATCCAGTTCATCTTCCTGTCCCTCCATATCTGTCCTTCACCCTTGCAGCACCCCCCAAAAAGATAATTTTAAAAATTAAAAACAAAACAAGCAAGCAAGCAAACAAAAAACCTCCTTTGCTCCTCCATCTTTCACTCCTCTCCAACAGCCCTTCATTCATCTAGTGGCATTGGGATATGCAGTGTGACACACAGCATACCCTTTTGATCTGTCAGCTTTATTTGTAAATGTTCATTGCAATGAATCACTGGTCTTGTTTAAGGCCTCTGGTCTCTGGTACATCATCAATGGAACCTCTCTGAAACTCTTCTCAGATATACCATAGCCACCAAAAGTCATGGAGCTCCTGCAGGAATTGCCCCACAGGACCAATCCCTCACATGTTCCAGTAGGTTATAGATGGGGGTCAATGTTAGGGTGTGCAAACCCAAGGCCTGCAATATATAGGCCTGGCTGGTAGTTGAGTTGGCAACTCTGAGCTGCTGGGGCCGCAGTCCTCAGGAGCACTGCATAGTCAACTCTCTTAAGCCACAGGAGTGGAGCCATTTCTCCTGAGTGCAGGGGCTGGGTCACTGGGGTCAGCTCTCCCATGAGGGTAAAGACCAGCTCTCTTGCTGCAGTGTTCAATGAGGGGCAGGGACAGCTTTTCCAGAGCCAGCAAAGGCCAATCAAATCAGCATGGCACAGATGCAGCATAGATCTTAGACACCAACATGGCCTCAGGGCAAGCCAGACCAGCCAGACCCCAGGCATCCCATTGCCTTTGGTGGTAATGGGAGCCAAGGATGTCAACTCAGACCCTGGCTGCAGTAGGGCCATGAACACAGACATGTCCCTCAGCTGCAACGTGGTCCTGGATGTCACCATGGCACTGGGTGGCAGCACAAGCCATTGAGATCAGTAAGGCCCCTGCAGTGTTACAGCCTTCCAACACCTGCATAACCACAGGTGGCATCCCAGACTCCAGGCATCTTTGTGGCCTTTGATGGCAACATGAACCATGGATGTCAACACAGACCCCAACTGTGGTAGGATCGTGAACCCAGACAATGGCTGTTGGCAACAGCCTGAGCCAAACATTACCATGGCCATGGGGGGCAAGAAGGCTACCTATATCATCCTGCTCCTCACTGCCTTCACTTCATCCATTGTCTCTTTCAACAGCACATGAACCATTCTGCTTCTCCTTCTCTCCCATTTCTCCACCAAGTATTTGCTCATTATAATGGCACCTTTCCACCTAGCACCTTATGGAACTGGACAGTCCTGTGAATGTTTTTAGCTAGCCCAGGCATGGAGGATCCAAGCTGGCCTGTGGGTGGCTTCCAGTCACCTGTGCCAAGTAGCATCAAGTAGGTCTGTAGCTAATCTATTCTTTGAAAATTAGTGTTTATCAAATCTCTTCTGTTGTAGGAGCTGCTTGTTCATTCCTGGCCACCCAGAACTGAAATAATCACAAAGAAACTATATTATTTAAAACACCGCTTGGCCAATGACTCTAGCATATTCCTAAAAAGCTCTTATATACTAAATTAACCCATTTCCAATATTTTATATTTTACCATGAGGCTCATGGCCTACCGGCAAAGTTCTAGCTGATGGCTTGCGTCTTTCTCCTTTGGCAGCTCCATGGTGGCTCCTGACTCTGCCTTCTTCCTCCCAGCATTCAGTATAGTTTTCCTCGCCTACCTCTATTCTGTCCTATCACAGGCCCAAGACAGCCCATTATTAATGAATTGTATTCACAGCAAACAGAGGGGAATCCCACATCACACTTCTAGTTTCTTGTGAGAGTATTATCACACTCTCATTAATTTCATGTTACAGTTTCATATATGACTTCTATGCCAATGGTTTGTAAGTCCATACCTTCCACACTACTTTCCTGAACTCCTATTTCTTCTATTCTCTCTGGACTTTGGTATGCTGGAGCTCTTTCCAAACTTTATTCCTATTCCCTTTGCATATATTTCTTATTTCATTCTACATTATTAGCACCACTGTTTGAAATCATTGTGAATGTTATCCATCCATAACTAAGTGAGTCTTCTTAGTTCATCCTCATAAGCATCATTTGAACCCATTTCTTCATTCCCATATTTACTCCCACTACCCTTATTCAAGCATCATTTTTCACCTAAACTACTGTAATAGCCTTCTATATGTTGCTCAGCAATCATCCCAGCTTCTCATGGTCCATCCAATATAACACTAGCAGTGTCATAAATCAAAAGCAGATCTCTTCGAACTCTCACAGAAGGTACTACTCAGTCCCTATCTCTCTTCTCTAAGTCTTACTCTGCAGTTATCTTGAATGAAATTCAATTTCTGAAACCCTTTAATCCAGTGGTTCTCAATCCTGGATCACGACCCTGAATGGTCCTTTCACAGAAGTCACCTGATGCCATCAGAAAACACAGATATTTACATTACAATTCATAACAGTGGCAAAATTACAGTTATGAAATAGCAATGAAAATAATTTTATGGTTGGGGTCACCACAACATGAGGAACTGTATTAAAAGGTCACAGCATTAGGAAGATTGGGAACCACTACTTTAAGCCTGATTTTGTAGATTTACACTTGTTGCTACTTCTGCTAACCCCACCCTCTCTTATTTGACTCATCTAACCAAATTCTATAAAATTCCTCTACACTGGTATCAAACATTACCTACAATAAGTACTTACTGACACTATTTGTTTAGCTAGCTTCTGGGACTATTCTTGCAGTGATCTCACTGTGATAGCTTGCCTGCTTGACTTCCATTCTTTTTTTTTTTCTTTTTTGGTTTTTTTGAGACAGGGTTTCTCTGTATCTTTGGAGCCTGTCATGGAACTAGCCCTCGTAGACCAGGCTGACCTCAAACTCACAGAGATTCACCTGTCTTTGCTTCCCGAGTGCTTAGATTAAAGGCATGCACCACCACCAGGTCCATTCTTTTCTATGTACTTGATAAGACTAGAGTCAGTAAGAGCTTGAACACAAACAATTTAGTTAGCTTATTTAACAACTGATGAAAGTTGACCAGCTGGCAGATTCAAACACAGAAATCCAGTAATGGGACCATATTATTTGTTCAGCAATGTTTTGTTGATCCCTTGTTTTGTTGATCTTAGAAAATAGCAAATAGTGAAGATCATATAGTCTTTGTCCTCAAGGAATACTTCAGTCCAGTATAAATGAGAAGAAGAATGTGATGCTGGCAGGACCATACCCTGATGGAGTGCAGAAGCACAAAGTGCTTAAAAAGTACTAATAATTCTTAAATTGAGCAAAGGAGAATAGAACACTCTTGAACTGGTTTTTTCCAACCTTTTATCCACTCTTCTAAAAATATTTCCTGACTACACATATTTGGAAAGAAAAATGTCTCCTAAAAGCACTCACTACCAGGAAGCCAAAAGCAATTTGGAAAAGAATGTATTAACTACAACAAGATTCATTGTCCAAGAGACAAGGCATGAAATGGGGAGTTAGGAAAAAAGGGGAAAGAGAGGAAAAGACAAGAGAAAGAAAATGAAGAGGCATTGAGTCTGAAGTTGGCAGGATCTCATATTTGGTGTCATTTGGTTCCCTGAATACAAATTGCAGCTCCTTAATTATAGCTTGAAGGAAGTTGTTTTTCCACTGTGTCTAAATGCTTGTTCCAAGTTAAATAGTGCTTGGCCTTCAACTTGCCCAAAGCTCTCACAATGGCCGCCAACTCCAAACCTTCATAATGGTGTGTAGTACATTCGCAATAGCAAAGGATTAAATGAGAAAAATTTATATCTCTAAGCAAATAATAAGAACTTAGTGAATATTGAATACCGCCATTAATATTAGCACAGATTGTAGTATTCATATAACAAATAGAATGTGTTTAAAAAATATGTTCTATCCCAGGCTATGAGAAATGAACCAACAAGCCTGTACAAATTACTACATCTTAGAAACACAGGAACTTAATTGATGATACTAGTTTAGTTATGGGTAAGAGCTATGCCTAGGAGAAGTTTCCCTGGAAGGACTTTGCTCTATGTATTATAGAGTCTGGCAATAGAACCAAAGTCTCTCAGAGGCAAAGAGATGACTTTCTATGGAACCACATTATTTTGAATATGGTTCTTAGAGGAGTTCTAGAGTCGTAAAGCCTCAGTACAAAATGGACTAGAAGATAGTTAACATAAAAGCCTCTATTGAAATTTTATATTAATATGCACCTGAATGTTCAAAAAGGAAGAGTCTATATTAACTGTTGGGTATCTCTTGTGCAGTTCTGCAAATGACAGGTTTCTATAACAGACATGTTTCTCTGACCATAGGAGATTTGAAAGCGGTCAACAACTCTGGATCTGATATATTACCAAAATAGAGTATTCTTCCCAAGCATATGACAGAGTAAGAGGAGAAAAAAGTTGAGAGTTTCACTCTACTGTCATGCATAGCCTGGAACTCATAGTAATTCTACTGTATCTGCCTTCAATCTGCCTTCAAAGTAGTATAATTATAGGTGTGCTCCACCATACTCGACACCCAAAGATATTTTAAATCCTACATTCATCTTTATTCTCAAGACCCTTGGACAAGGTCATTCTTTTGAGAAAACTCCTACGCAGCACACACTACCTCAGCTTCCAAGTAAAGCATTTTCATACACAGAGACTCCAGTGCATATAATTCATGCAATGCAATGACCACAGGATCAAATATTATAAAGTAAATGCAAAGACAGAATACAAGAACCAATAGCACTTTTCCTTTTTTAAATTGAGACTGAACTTCCTAGGTAGACCAAAAATAATGCCTTGCAAAGAAAAGAGTGGCCATTTCTGACGAACACAGGATTCCTTTAATGGTAAACTCTTGCTCCAGAGCTCAATTTTAGCATGTCTAAGAGTTTAACAGACACATTTGCTGTGCCAGCATGGCAACTGTAGTTCTCTGAGCAAGGGACATCAGGATTAACACACAACACAACTTCAGGTTCTGCAGACAAGCCTTTATTCTACTTTCTCACCCAGTTTATATAGCCCTCAGCAGGGAAGGCCAAGCCAGCAAAAGCAGGAAGCTCATCACCATATCTCTCATGGCTTAGGGGTAAACATCCTTAAAGACATTGCTGAAAACAACAGATTGGTCCTGTTTTTGTTCCTGTTTTCAACCAACCACAAGAGTGCAAAACAGAGGCTGTCAAGGCCTGTCCTCAAGGGACCCAACAATTCCCCCCTTTTTATTTTAAAAGCATGAGAGCCCCTGTCTTAGGACTGCCCCGGATAGAGACTCTTACCCGTCTATGGGAGGCCTTAATCCCTGTCTTAGGTGCACTTTCTATACCAGGACAGTTGCCCATCATAGGGATCCCTCATGACTTCTGCAGCATCTGCAGCCAGACTTGGAGTGCTTCCTGATTACTGGAAGACAGCCCGAGCAACACTTGTTGAGTGACACTGTGCTGTACGTGGGATTGCTGCATAAAGCGGCAGAGAATCCAAAAACTGATAACCCCAATAGCAGTATCACCTGAAGCAGAAGGAGCATCGCGATCTTCATCCTTGGTCACCAGCCATATGCACTGCTCTGGCACCCAAATTGGTTTATCAACTCCTGGAGGAAAAACACACACAGCCCCTTCACCTTTGCCAACAAGGGGGTTGGTTCTATCCATCTTCCTGTTTGCAAATCTTTCCAATGAACCCATCCTAGGCTCTGAGCCCTAACTTGTGTATGGTGCTCCATAGGTGAGAGCCCTTCAGGATCCACAGTCAAAAAATTCAAAATAAAGAGAATAGTGGATAATTGAGTTGCTGGGGAGAATATGAACTCCCCCCTTTTTATTTTTTGAAAATATTGCTTGTGGTCTGATTGGCTCTTTCCACAATTGCTTGACCCATTGGGTTATATGGGATGCCTGTTTTATGGGAAATTTCATAGAATGAACAAAAGGATAAAACATTTTTGCTGATATATGCTGGGCCATTATCTGTCTTAATAACCTCAGGTTTGCCCATATAGGCAATAGCAGATAGGCAGTGTGCAATGGCATCTTTTGCTCATTCTCCTGAATGCAAGGATGTGAAAATTACTCCTTAAAAGGTGTCTACTGATACATGGACAAACTTAAGCTTCCCTACGGCAGGCAGGTGTGTAAGATCCATCTGCCCAATGGGCCCCCCTTTTACATCATGGGAACTTTCCTGGTCTGGTGGTAGCTCCCTGAGGGAGCTGTGGACAATCCTTTTTTTCTCTCTTTTTTTCCTCTTTTTTTTTTAAATGTCCAGAGGCACCACAGTTAAAGCAGGCTTTATCCCCAGTTGTCCAGGGTCCTCACACAGGCCTGATGGCAGCGGCAATCACCTGGCCCTGAATGAAGTGCCCATCAATATCCCGGCAGATCCAGATGTATTCATTTAAGCTTTTTGCCTTATATGGCCACAAGGCTTCCTTACAGTATTTATTTGCATTCTCAAATGCCAGCTGCTTAACTATGGGCATAGCTGTGGTCACATCACCAAACAATCTCCCTGCCAACTGCAATAGCCTATCCACACAGTCCTTAAATGGTTCTGAAGGCCCTTGTAAAACTTTTGACAGCTGATCCCCCACGGCCTTGTTTGGCAGGGCTTTCCAAGCTTTAGTAGCCACAGTGGCCATCTGGAGATATACAGCAGGATCGAGCACAATTTGATTGGCCAAGTCAGCATAAGCTCCTGCTCCAGTTAGCATGTCTATATTGCGCTGTGCCTGTCCCACTTGAGCATTTAACCTAGCCGTCTGTAAACAATTTTCTTGATATTCTCTCCTCCACAATAAGTAATCTCCTCCAGATAGTACCTGCCAATCGCTAGGTGTAAGATTCAATGCCTCAAACGATTCTACTATGGCAAGAATAAAGGGGGCCTGCATGCCATATGCCATGGCCTCTTTCAATTGCTTCATCTCCTTAAAGCTCAAGGCCACATGTTTTCTCAGCATCTGTCCTGGATTGTTCGGATCAGGTACCTCTATGACCAGAGCAATTGTGTGCCGAGGCTGAAAGCAGACACCTCCTCTTCTTCCTGAGCCCTCTTTGGCCTCCCACTCATCTGTCAGTCCCCAACGGGACTCACTCCTTCCCCAATCCTCATTATAAGCAGGTGGAGCTGACGGCACACATAAGGAATCCTTCGTCTTACAGCGCTTCAGCCTTTTCTTTTTTTTATTTTTGGTTTTTCGAGACAGGGTTTCTCTGTAGCTCTGGAGCCTGTCCTGGAACTAGCTCTTGGAGACCAGGCTGGTCTCGAACTCACAGAGATCCACCTGCCTCTGCCTCCTGAGTGCTGGGATTAAAGGCGTGTGCCGCCACCACCCCGCCAACTTCAGCCTTTTCTAAAGTACCTTAATTTCCTGCATTAGCTGTTCTTCCTCATCAGATAAACTATTCTCTGCACTAGAGCTGAGGATGTCTTCCCCGTTATCTGACTCAGAGGTTATTGCTACCTGATTTTGCGCTGGAAAGCATGCAGACTTCAGCGCTAGTCTTGGTTCTGTGCCCGATTCCAAAGCTCCCCGTGGTACCCCTGACATTTCCTTTCGGTCCCTATGCGACTCTTCCGCAGATCCTATGGACCAGTGAGTCTCCACCTACTGTATTTCTTCAAGTATTTGTTTAGCTGCGGCAACCTCTGGCCCTACTTTCACTTTATCAGTAACCAGGGCATCGTGGACCAGGCGCCATAGCGAAAACGTAGATATAGGGACACTATCGGCACCCTCCTTTTGCAGTTGTTTCTGCAAATCTCTTTTTACCTGTTTCCAATCGGAGATGTTCAAACCTGCACCTGTCAAAAACCATGGTATTGCTGCAGCTCTAGTCTTAAGAAAATCCTCTATAGTTCTCTGTTCGATCGCGGTTCCTTGTTGCTCTAACAATTTAGATATCTGATATATCAGGTCTCTCTTACTGCTTGTGGATCCATTTTAACCCAATCCGTCCTTACCAGCCTAGGACGACCCCATCCACTACCCCTTCTTTCTCAGATCTTGGTGGGACCTCCACTTTGCTGCGCCAGCACCGCAAATGTAGTTCTTCTGAGCGAGGGATGTCAGGACTAACACACAGCACAACTTCAGGTTCTGCAGACAAGCCTTTATTCCACTTTCTCACACAGTATATATAGCCCTCAGCAGGGGAGGCTGAGCCAGCAAAAGCAGGAAGCTCATCAGCGCAACTCACATGGCTTAGGGGTAAACATCCTTAAAGACATTGCTGAAAACAACTGTAGTAAGGAGAGCGTGGGGCCCCTTTTTTGATTTGTAGTAAGAGGCATGGGCCACATTCCCGGTGCCCGGGTAGCTTAACCCCCGAAATAATTACACAGAAACTGTATTCATTTAAAACACTGCCTGGCCCACTAGCTCTAGCCTCTTATTGGCTAACCCTCACATCTTAATTCAACCCATTTTTAATAATCTGTATGTCACCATGAGGTCGTGGCTTACCGGGAAAGATTCAGCTTGTCTGACTTGGCAGCTTCATGCCTGCTCTCCCTCTGCCCTTCTTCCCAGCATTCAGTTCTGTCTACACTGCCTACCTAAGTCCTGCCCTATCAAAAGGCCAAGGCAATTTTCCTTATTCAACAATGAAGACAACACATATAAAGAAGGACCTCCTACAAACAACAGATTGTTCCTGTTTTTGTTCCTGTTTTCAACCAACCACAAGAGTGCAAAACAGATCAAGTGGGGGTGCGAAGGCCTGTCCTCAAGGGACCCAACAAATTTTAGCATGCCTAAGAGTTTAACAGACACATTGAGTAGGAGATGCTCCCTGACAATTCCTGTTCCTTTTATTCTTCACAGATAGATGCTCCCCATAAAATTTCTTGCACTCTTACATCTCTATAGCCTAGTACCTGCTCCTTGGAGTCCCCAAATGATTCAATCATGTATTTTCTTTTTTTTAATCATGTATTTTCAATGTAACCAAATTCCCAAGAAACTGATGTCATCATTGACCTTGCCCCTATACCCACCTCCACCTCTAAATGAACCCATTACCAGCCAAGGTGATTGCATAAGAAAAATAGAAAAAGCATCAAAAATTTCTTTCTATACTAATTATTACACTCAGCCAATTTGAATTTTTAAAATTCCATTATTTAGGTCTTGTTGATAGGCCAGGTGGTTAACAAAGTGAAACCTCCAGGGAGTCTAAAATTGAGACTGGCTACAGAGAAAGTACTGAGTAGAAGGCAACACTAAGATGGGTATTCTACATACAAAACTGTGCCTTCTATCATGTATAATATCATAAATTCCAATAGATTTTCAGGATCCAGCTCAGTATTGTGTGCTAGAACAGGATCTTAGTCTAGGAAACTATTATCAGATTCACTCTCTACTACAGTGTCTATAGATTGAATGACTAATTCTATATAAAAACAAACAATAAAATGAAAATGTAAAAATGTGCAATCAATGTAAAAAATGTGATATACCTAGATCTCATCATGTCTGCTGGATCCAAAGACGTTCCAAAAATATCTTCAGTGATAAAAGGATCCCTCCAGAGCAAATTTCTTTTCTAACCTCCCTGTTTGTTTATTGCTTACAGTCTTACTCTAAAAGAAACTTTCAGTTCAGGGATGTGTGAGCAACTTGTTCTCATATCTGTTACCTTATTGACCATCAGGATTGATTTAGTTAATCCAGGTTGATCTAGCTCCCTCAAAACTCTATATGCATCCCTCCAGAAGCTCCATACTAGGTGAAAAGGATAACCTCCTAGGAGGGGGAGCATTAATACTGTTATTATTATTAATTTGTTAATGAGATGCAGTCCCCTGTTAAAATATCCAAACAAGCTCTCAAGAAGCTCACGGTTAAAGTAAAATAAGGAGAGCTTCTAAGGCTAAATGAACCTAATTGTTCAAGTCATCTATAGCCAACATATTACAGTGATGACAAGATAGGTATTTGGGGATATTAACCTGCAAATACTGTCTTTCAGTGTATTTTACTTGAGACCCTTTTCTAGCTCCTATTGGAGATGCTAGACATGAGTCACCCATAGCTTTAGGGGAAGTTGTCAAAACATAACTGGAGAATAAAGGTGTCAAAATCTTGACAATGGAGTGTTTCATAAACCAAGGGTTCAGGTGTAAGACAGAGAAGATTTTGAAGCATTTGTAACCTAGTTTTCTTTTACTGTCCCAGATTCTGCAGAGTGAAAAAAAATGGAGAAAGACTGTGGAGAAAAGAGTGGAGTCAGAGGGAGTAAGAAACAAGCTTCACTAAAGAGAACTCCAACAAAGCCTGTGAGATGGTTAGGTGGGTAGGCGCACACCAAACGTGATGACCAAAGTTGGATCCTTGGAGCCCACATGTTAGAATGAGAGAACTAACTCCTCCAAGTTGTCATCTGACCTCTACATACACATGGTAGCACACACTTATACACAGCACACACACACACAAAACTTTAAAAAATACCTATATTATCCAGCAACAGACAGTTACGTGCCATGAAGCCAATTAATCAAGTATGCAACAGGAACAATGCCTGACCTTAACAGCTCAGTACTCTAGGTTCCTCTTAAACTCTTGGATGCCTGGACATAGTTAAATGGGAAAGAAATGCCTTAATAATGCCATAAATCAAGAATGATGAAATATACATTGCTACAAATTCATTTTAAATCTCAATTGGCCATTGTTGTGGAGGTAACTACCCAATCTCAGTCTATTGGAATTATTATATCATGTTTCTTCCATTCTCAGTAGTAATTCTGGTTGGACAACAGGAAATCATCTGTTATAGGCTTTGTCCGTGAAAAGTTGGTTTTGAAAATGACCACATCTATTCAAATACTTAATACTTGCCATTTTCCAAGTAAAGTTCAAGCTGATATCTCTTTTTTCCACTCTTAAATTTATTGTGGTCAGGATTTAAGAAAACCAATAAGGTTCCCTGGGAATGGTAACTTATTATCCTTATGTCTGAAGGGGCAGAAGGAAGCAGCAGTCACCAAAACACAGAAGATGATAGAGAGAGGAAAAACCACACAGGATCTGTGCTATGGAGCTCAACAGATTGATGGTAAGCTAGCACGGGCTGAGCCAGAGAAAGAGACCAAATGGACCAAGTGAAGCAACCTCTGCAGATTACAGAAAGTGAAAGACCTGCAGAACCAGCGGAAAGCACTCAGGACAGAAAACTTGGGATGAGTTATAAATACTTCCTGGAAATTCCTAAAGAGTCCACCAATTGATTTTCCAATACTAGGTGGCCAGTCCTGAAATCATACACATATAACAATATTATGGGCTAAGAAGGTTGTATTTATTAATTAAGGAGTGTGTGTGTGTGTGTGTGTGTGTGTGTGTCTGTGTGTGTGTGACAACAATTAAAGAAAAAGTGGAAATGAAATTGAGAGGTAAATGGGGACTATGTGTGAGAGATTAGAGGGGAGAAAAGGAAGAGGGAAAAGATGTAATTATATTTTAATTTCAAAAACAAAAAATTTACAAATAAATAAAAGAATTATATACCTATAAACTTTCATAACAAATAGAAGTCACAAGTAAGTATAATTTGATTTTGCACATCTCAAGGAATTCCACAACTCTGGTGAGTACTTTAGAGCGTACTTGGAAGTTACATTGATTCAAACTTAAGCCCTCAGTTCTGGTGAGTTGTTTATAAGAATACACACCATCTTTTGTGATTCCCAGTTCCTTAACTGTTTTCCTGTCACAGTTCCAGTAACTTAGAGATCCCGGAGCAAAGCTGACACTTTTACTTAACTAGAAGTGAGCCAATTGTGCTCGTTCTTTACCACAATCTGAGCTACAGTTCAGTCTGAGTAGCAGAGATGTGAAGGAGAAGCAAGCATAAAATGTAAGCCTGGCCATGTGATAGTGGGTTGCCTAGCAACGCTTGCTAGGAGGCTTTTCTTCCAGAGCCTCTCAACAGAGAAGCAGGAAGACATGAAGAGGAGGGGGGAAAGGAGAAACAGAGAGAAAGAGTGAAATGTGGAGTCAAACAAAGACAAGCAAAGGAGGGAGTTTCATAAGCAAGAAAAGAAGGGAGAATGGAAACAAATTTAAGGAAGGAGAAATGGGGAGAGAATTGGAGACTGAGCAGTAAGATGAGCTCAGATGAAGGGGAAATGAAGAGAAGCAAAGGGTAAACAGAGAGACATCCAGAGGAGAGAGTGCTGATGGAGGAGGGGAATTGACAGAAGGAGTGACATCTCCTCCATCACCCCCTCACTGATGGCTGCCACACAAAGAACGTTGCCCAGTTTCTTCTCAATTGTCATTTTGTCTCAGACATCAAATCATCAGTGGTAGCAGCACCACAAGGAATTCTTTATAGAGCAATACTGGGTTCACAGCACTGCTTAGCCCAGGAAAGATCCTCTTGTATAATAACTACAGTGATGACTCAGCCCTGGAGCTCGGCTCTTTACAGCTGACATCTCTTGGGACCCTTACTGCAGCTCTGTGAGAAGCAGGCAATGCAGGAATCACGACTTTAATTCCACACATGAAGAAACTGAGGCTTTGAAAGCAGGAGTGGCTGCACAGGAGACCTTTTGGTGAGGAGTGGTCCAGTATATATACCTGGGGCTCTGGGGGCACATCACACAGGGCTGTGGCTCAGGTGCCTGGACTTGACAGTGGCATACTAAGTGTGGTGGATCTGATGATAGGAAAGACAATCTCAGCCACCTCCTGAAGTGCAGGCTGAAGAGCTATTATGAAGTCTTAAGCCAGCAGGAGGCCTCTTCTCTCACCTTATTTTCCCCCATAATGTGCAAATGTGTACAGCTGTGCCTCCTGGAGCAGAGTTTAATTGACCTGGGTGTGGAGCCAGCTTCTAGAAACTGCATGAGATATTGTTGGCACCCATCATAAAGAAAATCTTGCCTCTCTAATTTCAGAACAATCACTAGTGCTTTAAAAAGACCTCTTTGACAGGGTAAAGGATATTCAAAAGGTGGAAACAATTTCTTTTGAGGACCATAGGGGCTGCAGGATCAGGAAGAGAAGAGCTGACAGCTGAGTACAAGGGAAGAGTTGAACAGTTCCTCTTCGTTCTCATGCATCTCCAGTGCATGAAGGGTGAGGTGGAGCAGAAATGAGCTCAGGTACCATGCGTAGCACCAATCTTCTCTTCTGCTAGTATCCCCCCCATGCCCCTGTCTGGTCCACCTTGTACTTGCTGACAGAATAAATTCCCAAAAATGCAATTCACCTGCTCAGCAACCCTAAATCATTTCTCTGTTCATTATAGGATTTATTTTATCTCCCTGCCATAAAAAAGTCACCTAATGTCGCCTGAGCTTCCCTTTTCAGCTTCATATCTGCACATATATTTAATTAAGCCCAAGAATCCAACAAACTGAGCTACTTGCTGACTCTCAAACAGCCTCATTCTCATTTATGTCGTTTCCCTAGATATACCATCTCTCTCAACTTCAAGTCAAAGGATATTTTCCACTCATGTCTCCACAAAGCATTTGGTCAACATGGCTATAATATTATATTTCCCAAAATTACTTTTCCCTTATGTCATCTTTTTTTTGACTTTTTTATTGATTTTTACTGAGCTCTACATTTTTCTCTGCTCCCCTCCCTGCCTCTCCCCTCCACCTTCAACCCTCCCCCAAGGTCCCCATGCTCCCAATATACTCAGGAGACCTTATATTTTTATACTTTCTACTTCCCATGTAGGTTAGATCTATGTAAGTCTCTTAATGTTCTCATTGTTGTCTAAGTTCTCAGGGATTGTGGTTTGTAGGCTGATTTCCTTTGTTTTATGTTTAAAAACCACCTATGGACAGGACGCTGCACCACCACCCCCGCAAGATCGCCCTTTCCTCTGTGGGGCATTGGAACCCCAGCACTCTCTCTTCCTGTGCTGAGATTGGAGGTAGGTCAAGAAGGATCGGAAGTCCAGATGGGACTTCCTCTTCCTGCACTGAGATCAGCTATTCAGAGGGGTGAGTGTGTACAAGCCGTCCTGGAGGTCCCCCCACACTGAGACTCCCCTGACTGAAATCAAAGGAAGAGATGGGTAGGCGTCAATCCAAGAATTCCTCCAACAACCTGAAAAACAACATGATAACACCAGAAACCAATGAGTACTCAACAGGAAAACCTGAGCAACCTAACCCAGAAGAAGTAGAAGAAATCGACTTTAAACATAACTTTATGAAAGTGATAGAGAACTTTAAAGAAGAGGTGAAGAAATCCTTTGAAGAAAGGGATGAGAAAACTAACAAAAAGAAGAAATGAATAAATTCCTCAAAGACACCCTAGAAAACGAAGAAAAAGCAATCAAACAGTTGAAACAGATCAAGACTTAAAAACTGAAATGGAGGCAATGAAGAAAAGACAAACCGAGGGAAGGCTGGAGATGGAAAATCTGGGTAAATGATCAGGAACTGCAGAGACTAGTATAACCATCAGACTACAAGAGATAGAAGAAAGAATCTCAGACGCTGAAGATACTATAGAGAAAATAAACTCATTGATCAAAGAAAACAACAAATCCAACAAATTCTTAACTCAAAACACCCAGGAAATCTGGGACACCATAAAAAGACCAAACCTAAGAATAATAGGGGTAGAAGAAGGAGAAGAAGCATAGCTCAAAGGCCCAGAAAATATATTCAACAAAATTATAGAAGAAAACGTTCCCAAACTAAAGATGGATATGCCTATGAAGGTACAAGAAGCATACAGAACACCAAATAGATTGGATCAAAAAAGGACATCCCCTTGCCATATAATAATCAAAACACAAAACATACAGAATAAAGAAAGATTACTAAGAGCTGCAAAGGAAAAAGGCCAAGTAACGTATAAAGGTAAACCTATCAGAATTACACCTGGTGTCATTGTTGATGGGTTCTCCATCTGCCAACTTTCGCCGCCACATTCAGAGAGTCTGGTTTGATCATATGCTCATTAGTCTTTTTGAATGCACTCCTTCCTAGGCCAGGAGGTATGGGGGTGGGCCTTGGACTTCCAACAGGGCAGGGCACCATGCCCTCTTTCAAGGAAGAAGGGGGAGGGAGGAGGGGTGGGGGAGATCGGAAGAGC
>PVIU01017906.1:0-40491 GCA_004026605.1 Ondatra zibethicus
ATAGCATCTAGTGTAGCCCCGCCCTTTCCTCCCAAGCCCAGACCTACAGCTTTTTAGCTTTGTATGTTCTAATTTGAATAATCATGTGCATAGTTGCCGGGTCGCTGTTGCATCAGTTCAGCACATACCAGCACATACTGGCGTGGCCAAGGTATGGGCTAAAATTTATTCTTAATTGGATGTTTAAAGTGTTTACTCCGTTGTTAATGTTGGTGTGGTATAGTCAGTTATTGACATGTTATAAAGCATAAAACTTTACCACTTTTACAAAATAGGAGGTTTTTGGTTTTTCTAACCTTTTAAATCTAAGCATCAAAAAATAATGTGATGCCTGTGTACTTGTACATAAAAGCAAAATTATGACTGAGTAAAAAGATTTAATATATAAAAATATCAAAACGGTCAAACAGTATTAGGCCTAAATATGCGGAGTAACCCCTTGATGTCATGCTGGCAGTTACATGACGTGGGGCAGAACTCAGCAAGTCCCGGTTCCAGATGTTAGTATGGGACTTCTGGGTGAGCAAACATCTCATTTAACCTCACTGTGCTCAGCTTTGAAAAGAACAAAGATTTATACCTCTGTACATGTGGATAGATTTTAGTGTCCTGTTTTGATACTAATTTTAAAAGTTGTTTAACTTCTCTTGATATCTTGGTAAAAGTGGCCATAAGATAAATCATTTGAATATACTTGATTTTGTCATAAAATTTATAAAATGTGTGTTTCCCGTTATGTTGAGAGTTTTATTTGAAAAGCTCAGTTTCCCTTATATTTCTAGCACCCCTTGGCCATCATGGTGGACAGAATACTGAGAGGGCAAGTGGGCGGGGCAGCGGGGAATGAGTGTTCATTTTCTTCTGACATTTTGCCTTAAGAATAAAAGGTGCATTAGTGCTGCTGGTTGGCGTTCTGAATGCAGGTGGTAAACCTAGTCTTATGTAATGTGGTGTGACAGAGAAGGGAAGAAGTGCCTCGTAGGTAGTCACAGGGAGTCACAGCTAAGCACAGGGAGTTTGAGGACAGGGAAGAGGTCCCTAAGGTGTCTTTTCCTTTTGTCTGAGTGTGTAGTATTAAGTTGCCGTGAAGAGGGATGGTGTTGGTCCTCTCTTCCAGGCACTTTATATTTCTTGCTGTAGCTACAGCAATCACATACAGTACAGACAACCTCAAAATCTGTTTATATTAGTGTAAATAGAAAACTCATAGACAGCTGTCTAGTTTTCTCTGCAGGCATTTTTAGGAATGCATCTGTAGTCTGTTCTACTTTGTTAATAGGGGTAACAGCACATCCTAGATCATATGTGACTTTGGGATCTTCTAATTGCCCTTGGTATCCTGGTATCGTTCTCACTTTCAAGACAATGTAGAAAGGGTTTCTTTACATAACATATTTGACTGCATCTGTTCTCCAAACACAATGTTCAATTTCTTGTTCAGTAGCAACTTCCATACTCAGCTAGCCCTTGCTGTCCTGGTGTTTGCTCACCCAATGAAGGTTGCTCTTTTTCCTCTAACGGTATTCTAAACATTGCCCATAACCATTATTCCCAGACCAGTAGGTTTTCAGTAACCACTTTAGTTCTGTCTGTCCTCCCACCAGTGACTTGACTTTCTGCTCTGGACCTTTGCATCATCAGAGATTCTATTAGGAGGATAGATTTAGATTATGGTATAAAGAAACCAGTAGAAGAATCATATGTTATTCTATATTTAACACCTTAATTTTACTTAATATTAACTTCTTATGCTGACAGCTAAATTCAGAAAGACAAGAAAAATACATAATTTCTGGTCCATGATCTACGTGAATTAGGACCAAAGGCCATTGTGACATTCACGTTATCCTCAGATCAACAAGAATGGTGATATTTTGGAGAACACCAGTTCAGCCAGCATAAGATGAAAAAGGATGACAAAATAAAACTGTAATTAGGGTTGAGCCTGAAGAAAGCCGACAAAGATGTCCTCCATTCCATTTTCTTCAAACATTTCTTCATGTTTGCTTAAATAGCAAAGATCAGCATTAAATATCTAAAGGAATTTATAATTTGAGACCTAGTATTACAAAGTAAACTTGCTGAAACAAGCTTTAAAAGCAAAATAAACAATATGTGGTGATGTAAGTCTGTATTCCAACATTCAAGAAGGAGACCCAGAACTGCTGGGAGTACAAGGTCAGCTTGGGCTGGTATCAGCCACCAAGACCACACAGCAAGAGACCATCAAGAAGGAAGGAAGGAAGAAAAACAGCAATCAGCCATTTTGTGTTTCTGTAGAATCAGATGTAATAGAAAATAAAGATGCAGGATGCTACTTAAAACGTATGTGCCATGTTCCTCAGAGCAGGCGCAGTCATGAAGACCCTGACAGGGAAAGCAGAGTTTAGCACTCTGGATGCTTAAGAAGTGAAATTGGGAAGAAATATAACAGGATACAGTTGGGCTAATTATGCAATATTTCATCTTTTCAATTCTCTAACTCTGTACTGTTCCTAAAATGGAAGAGTGAGTCTCTTTGGTGTTGCCTGCTCAATGTGTGGGTCTCTCTTTGGTAGAGATTTCTCATAGTGCGTACTTAAGAAGTGCCTGACATTGATTTGTGTTGATTTCTAAGTCCATGTAATAAATGATATATGTTTTCTATGGCAAAAAAAGAAATGAGCATTTTAGATTACTTTTTTACTTTATATATTGTACATATGATACATTAGTAATTATGAATGTATAATTAATAATAAATTATTACATGTATATAGTTTGTTCATTTGCAATTTTAAAAATCATTGGACTACAGTTCTTAGAATTTGGAGACCAAGCCTTGAATTAGTATTATTGTGGAGCTTTTATATATTTATTTATTTAAGGTTTATTTTATTTTCCACATACATATGTTTTGCCTACATGTATTTTATGTGTACCACTTTCATGCCTGGACAGGAGGGCAATGGATTCCCTTGAACTAGAGTTACAGATGGCTATGAACAACCATGGAGTTGTTGGGAATCATACCCAGGTCTTTGCAAGAGCAAAATGTACTCATTAACACTGAACAATATCTCCACCTTGTATCCTGGAGCTTAAAAAAAAACCCAGAACACCATTACTATAGATGTATGTTCTTGAGAGAATTGGACTCTGCCCATTGGGGTGATTCTATTCCTTTACTAGATCAAGCTATTTAAACATAAAGCTTGGTTTATGGTCCCATATTCATAGTGTCATTTTAGAGAGATCTCAGCTACTAACTTCTGCATTATTTCTAGGCATACATCTGCATTTGTATATGTGGACTATATCAGTGAACTTGAAAATACAAAGGAACTCTTTTTCTGAGTCAGTGTCTTCTGTTTCTCTACCACAAAGCCAATTTTAAAGTACTAAATTAAGTTAATTCGATAAAATAATGACCCCAGTCACCAGGCCAAATAACTAACATAGGCACTAAAGGTCAGACTGTTGAGTGAAATTATAAAAACTGTCTGGGTGCTGTTGATTATGGTAACACTGGGGACCTTGATTTCCACTGCATGGGACAGGATCTCTTTTAAAACAGAAATTCCAAGAAAGATCACTGTATGGTCATTTTCTACAAGTTCATGGTTGTCACACTGTGTTGAAAGCGGTGTTTGTCTTAGTGTCACATGCTCTCTCTTGTTGGGGGCTCCTAGCTCCACATCCTCAGTTATGATTGCTGAAGAGATGAAAGTAAAACAGTCATTGCCAGGATAGGGGTGGTGGGGAGCAATAGAGAGGAGACTAGTGGGGTACCAATGGTCTCATCAGGGAAGTGGGGAAAGGGGAGCTCAGTAAGTGGAAGGTAGATACAGAAGAAAGAGGGAGGTAGGTAAAATAGCAGTACAGGTGACTGAAAAAGTAGTAAGTAATCATACTTTTAACTATTTACATTTTCCTTCCAAATAGAAAAGAAAAATAACATTTGTCTTCACAGCTGGGAGTTAGTTCTTTAAACCTGAAATGCAGTCTCATAAAAGTGATGGAATAGGAACTAAGCGGAGAGACATTTAGGACCGTTTACAACCACAATAGAGGGTTGTTCAATTAATAGGATGTGAAAAGTGCAATAATGGCCTCTAACTGTATCGTTGTCTTTAATACCAGTTCCTGGGGAGGTAAGATTTCATGAAAAAGGAATATTAAAACAGATGAATTGAGATAGACATAGTGGGGTTATTATGAATTATCAAAATGTGGTTCTATTAGAATTATGGGTCAAAACATGGATAGTTGCAAAATAGAGCATATTAAAATAATGTAACATGAGACTGACTCACCTCATGCTTTTGGATTTCTTTTGTGAACACTTTCCATGTCAATGTAAGTTTTACTCGGTTGTAAAAATGTGACTAATATTCCGTGATCATTACTACTGTTTTAGTTGTTAACTATAAAACAAGGCAATGTAAATCAATAGGATTGGATGTCTAAGGCATGACCCCTAGGTGAATAGCAGGCCCACAAATTGTGCATTCTGCATAGGATGTGACTGTGAATGCCTTTATCATCTCTAGTACGCTGCATACACAGGTAGATACATGGAGAAGTATATAGAAATGTGGGCTATGATGTCCAGACTGGATCACCCAAAGTTAAAAACAGGTTAATCAAATATAAGTAGGGACAATTGAATGGTGATATAGACACACTGACCAGTGAATCACAAGTCTGATGTATCCTCTATTATTTTTCCAGGTATATAAAATATGTTTCTACTATGATGCTAAGATGAGTTCACTTTCCACGTATGTCCTCACTAAGGAATGTCCTTAATTTCCAAGCTGCACTTGGAGTCCTAGCCAACATTTTTCTCCTTTTTTTCTACTTTATAATTCTAGGTCACAGACCTGAGCCCATGGACATGATCTCCTGTCAACAGACCTTCATCCACGTAGTGCTGCTCATTACTGGAACTGATATTTGGCTTACAGACATATTTGAGTCACTGAATTTTGAGAATGATTTCAAATGTAAGACAACTTTTTGTATAAGCAGGCTGATGAGAGGCCTCTCCATCTGTGTCACCTGCCTCCTGAGTGTGTTCCAGGCTGTCACTATCAGTCCCAGTACCTCTTTGTTGAATAAATTTAAACATAAACTAAAAAATACATGAGTTATGCTTTCTTATTTATCTGGTCTTTCAACTTGTTATTCATTAGCAACCGAATCTTCTATGTTGGTGCTTTTACCAACATGAGTGAAACCAACCAGATGAAGGTCACTAAATCCTGCTCACTCTTCCCCATGAACTTCATCATCTGGGCACTGATTTTAACAGTGACAACCTCCAGAGATGTATTTCTTGTAGGAGTTATGCTGACCACAAGTGCATACATGGTGATCATCTTGTTCAGACATCAGAGGCAATGCAAGCATCTTCACAGCCTCAGCCACCCAAGAGCATCTCCTGAGAAAAGGGCCACCCAGACCATCTTGCTGCTGGTGGTTTGCTTTGTGGTCATGTACTGGGTGGACTTCATCATCTCATCCTCTGCAGTCCTGTTATGGATGTACAACCCAGTCACCCTGAGTGTTCAGAAGATTGTGATGAATGTCTATCCCACAATTACTCCTCTGATACAAATCGGTTCTGATAACAGAATAATTAATAAGCTCAAAAACATGCAGTTTGTGTGCCATCAGATTCTTAAAAAAGGATAATTTATCTTATTTTTTAATAAAATGATTTATTTATTTTTATTTATATTTATGAGTATTTTGTCAACATGTATGTATGTGTGAATTCCTGATATCCACAGAGAAGAGAAGAGGTCATTGGCTCCCCTTGAACTGGACATACAAATGGTTGTAAGGTATCATTTTGGTGCAGTTGCAGTTATGTTTTTTTCAAAATACATATTCTTAAACTGTTTAAGAGTTCAAGTAGCAAATCAAGATTCTTCATACTTTTAAATAAAATTTGTGGTATTTCATATGCTCATTCTTGTGATGTTTCTGCTGCTAAGTGCTCTAGAGTCCCTTAAGTTCACTGTACACCATAAGCTGAAATTTCCACAGGAACTCTCTTATTCTCTCCTCTTTACTGTATATCATATATGTTCCCTTGATGCTGAGGTTACTCAAAGGAAACTCCTTGCTGATACTGAATTTTTACGTTTTTCTTTCGAAGGGATTTTAATCTACTCTCAGTCATCAAAAAATAGTTTAAATATCCCATTTAAACTTTCTTTTCTTAAGTATAGTTTCTCTGGATCCAGAAAATTCCATGAATTTAAATTTCCCCTTTTACCACAGTTATTTAATGAGCTTTATATGAAAATTCCATGTGCTTGTGTATTTGTTCTTCATCAATTCTTACTGACATATTAGTGGTAAAATAAAAATTGTTTATATTTGTACATGATGTACAGTGTGTTTTTGTGTACATGTTTATGCATGTGTGTGTGCACAGATGAAGGATGTGTGTGCAGGTGTACATGCAGGCCAGGAGACAACGTTGACTGTTTTTCTTCAGAATCCATTCACCTTGGTTTCGATAATGTCTCTCAGTGACCTGGGGATTGCCAAATAGGACAAGATGATATCCCAGGGATTCTCCTGTCTCTGCCTCCCCAGTTCAGGGATTACAAGTGTGCAACACCACACTCCACTTAAATTTTTTCTTTTACTGATAATATTTCTGTTTCATACAGTATATTCTGAATAGAGTTTCTTCTCCCTGTCAGTTAGTTCAAGGAAAGCTGAGCTTTGGCAGTGAAGGAAACCGGAGAAAACAGAGAGCTGGTGAAGATGTCATTGAATGAGGGGCCATATCACAGCCCCAGAAAGCAGCAGAACTTGGCATCTTTGGTCACATGGTTCTGGCTTTAGATGAAGGTTAGAAGAAAGAGATTATGGAATCTCCCTCTGTGACTGAGGAAAGTTGCTGAGGCCAGGCACAGGTGTCACTGCTTGGAGGCTTAGAGAGGCCATTGTGTGAAGCTGTGAAAATCAAACCTGGATTGCCTCAAAGACCCAAGGCTGTTGGAGATGCCAGAGCCATGTTATGCCTCCTGAGGAAAGCTGCTAACAGGGAGTGGAACCAGCCCAAGTGAAAGAAGTGTGATATGTTTTTGATCCTAGCCATTCTGACCATTCTGGTGCAAGATGGTAGCTCAGAGTCATTTTGACTTGTCTTTCCCTAATGGTTAAGGATGTTGAGCAATTCCTTAAATGTCTTCAGCCGTTTGAGATTTTTCTGTTGAGAAATCTCTGTTTAGATTTGTACTGTCACGCCACCTTCGGAGTCTGTGTGATCTCTCATGTAAGATGTGGTAGAAGCTTCAAGGAAGAGTGCTCACAGAGAAGGTGTGTGTGTGTGTGTGTGTGTGCTGTGCTTCCTGCATTGGAGCCCTTGCACTTTTGGCATTACCTGCTTATGTTCTAAGGAACAGAGTGTGGTTTCTTCTGGAAGGGAAGATAGTATGTTTATGTTTCCAGAGTCTACTGATGAGACATTGCCATACACAGGAGTATATGATGCTAATGGAGGAAGATGGGTTAACGTTCAAGGGAAAAAGGTGTCCAGGTTTAATCTGGTGCTTATTAAATGAAGAACAAAAGGCACACTTAATTAAACAATTAAGATAGATGCAGCAAAAATGGGATAAGGGTAGAAGAGAGAGATACATGCCATAACTTCTTAAGATTGGTTTTGGGGAAGGTTTGAAAAAGGGTTAGAAATATGCAGAAGGAGAAGGAAAGAAGTTCTTCTGTATAGATTGCAGAAATATAAAAAGACTGTAGACTGTGTGACTGTTAACCACAATTGCTTGCCCTTAGCTCAAAATGCCATGAATTCATAGCCTAGAAAAAGATTTATATAGAAACTAATGGCAAGCCATATTTAGCATGACCAGCTGCAGGCTCGCACTGGGGACATCTGCCTGATGGAATCTATTCTCATGTATCTGTTATAATGATTATAAGAATAATCTGTACTGCATGAAAACAATAATGCTGTTAAACAATCTTTTCTGCATAAAGGATGAGTGTCATGCCCAGTAAAGACGCATTCAGATGCAATTCCTTTGAGTCTTGTGTCTGTCATTCACTGACTCTTTACCCACCTATTCCTGAGACCCTGTTCCATCAGTCCCAGTTCTCCAGCTGTGCTGGTCTGTCGCACTCTACCCCATTTTTTCATTGGATTATTTTGTATTTTGATGTTTAGTTCCTTGATTTCTTTATATATTTTGGAAACCAGCCCTCTGATAGATGCGGGGTTGGTGAAGATCTTTTCCCATTTTGTAGGCTGTCATTTCTTCTTATTTATGGTGTTCTTTGCCTTACAGGAGCTTTTTAATTTCAGGAAGTCCCATTTATTGATTATTGCTTCTAGTGTCTATGCTGCTGGTATTTAGGAAGTGGTCTCCTGTGCCAATGTGTTCAAGGCTTCCTCCACTTCCTATTCTATCAGGTTCAGTATACCTGGATTTATGTTGAGGTCTTTGATCCACTTGGACTTGAGTTTTGCACATGGTGATAGATATGGATCTATTTGCATTCTATTATATGATGACATCCAGTTATGCCAGCATCATTTGTTGAAGATGCTTTCATTTTTCCATTATGCAATTTTAGCTTCTTTGTTAAAAGTCAGGTGTTGATAGGTGTATGGTTTAATGTCAGGGTCTTCAATTTGATTCCATTGGTTCATGTGTCTTTCTTTATGCTGTTTTTATGACTATGGCTCTATAGTAGAGCTTGAAGTCAGGGATGGTGATGATGTCTTCAGAAATTCTTTTATAGTACAGGATTGTTTTAGCTATCCTGTTATTTATTTATTTATTTTGTTTTTTTTGAGACAGGGTTTCTCTGTAGCTTTGGAGCCTGTCCTGGAACTAACTCCTGTAGACCAGGCTGGCCTTGAACTCACAGAGATCTGCCTGCCTCTGCCTCCCAAGTGCTGGGATTAAAGGTGTGTGCCACCACTGCCCAACTATCCTGTGTTTTTTAATTTTCCATATGAAGTTGAGTATTGTTCTATTGAGGTTTGTGTATGATTCTTTTGGTATTCTTTTTGATGGGGATTGCATTGAACTTGTACATTGCTTTTGGTAAGGTTGTCATTTTTATTATGTTAATCCTGCCTATACAAGAGCATGGACCATCTTTCCATTGTCTGATATCTTCTTCAATTTCTTTCTTTAAAGACTTAAAGTTCTTGTCATACAGGCCTTTCACTTGTTAGGATAGAGTTACCCCATGATATTTCATATTATTTATGGAGATTGCAAAGGATTGTGGTTCTCTGAATTTTTCCCTGCCCATTTATCATTTTTTATAGGTGCTACTGATTTTTTAAAGTTAACCTTGTATACCACTACATTACTGAATGTGTTTATCAGTTGTACAAGTTCCCTGGAAGAATTCTTGGAGTCCCTTATGTATACTATCATATCATCTGTAAATAGCAAAAGCTTTGTTTCTTTCCAATTTGCATCCTCTTGGTTCCTTTTCTTGTCTTATTGCTCTAGCTAGAACTTTGAGTACTATATTGAATAGATGTAGAGAGAGTGGACAACCTTGTCTTTCTTGTTCCTGATTTCAGTGGAATTGCTTTGAGTTTTTTTCCATTTAATTTGATGTCGGCTATTGGTTTACTCTAAATTGACTTTATTATATTTAGATACGTTCGTTATATCCCTGATCTTGGTAATACCTTTATCACGAAGGGGTGTTGGATTTTGTAAAAGGCCTTTTCAGTATCTAATGAGATGATCATATTATTTTTCTTTTAGCTTATTTATATGGTGGATTACATTGACAGATTTTCTTTATTGAATCATCCCTACATCTCTGGGATAAAGCTGACACTATCATGGTGGATGATTTTTTTTATGTGCTCTTGGATTAAGTTTGCCAGTATTTTATTGAGTATTTTTGTATCAATGTTCATGAGGGAGCCTGACTGTAATTTTCTTTGTTGTATCTTTGTGTGGTTTTGGTGTCAGGGTAACTGTAGCATCATAGAAGGAGTTTGACAATGTTACTTCTGGTTCTATTGTTTGGAACAATTTGAAAACTGTTGGTATTAGCTCTTCTTTGAAATCCTAGTAGAATTCTTTGCTGAAGTCACCTAGTGCTGGGCTTTTTTTTTTTTTTAAACTAATGGTCATTTAATGACTGCTTCTCTTTCCTTAGGAGTTATAGGTCTATTTCAGTTTTTTTAATCTGGTTTTGATTTAATTTTGGTATGTGGTACCTATCTAGAAAATTGCCTATTTCTTTTAAATTTTCCAATTTTGTGGAATATAGGTTTTGAAGTATGACCTGATGATTCTCTAGATTTCCTTAGTATCTGTTGCTATGTCCCCCTTTTCATTGTTTATTTTGTTAATTTAGTCTTAAAATGGTGATCCTTCCTCCAGGAATGAGACTGTCTGAGAGCTGTCTCCTCCCAATTTATAATCCTCTCTAAGGCTGGGATTAAAGGCGTGTACCACTACCATTTGGTTTCTATGACAAGCTAGTGTCGCTACTGGGATTAAAGGTGTGTGTCATTTCTTCCTGGTCTTTAAGGCTGGCCAGTATGACTGATTTACTTTTCTGATCCCCAGGAAAGCTTTATTTATTAAAATATAAATGAAATGCCACTACACTCTCTGCCTTTTGGTTAGTTTGGATAGGGGTTTGTCGATCTTGTTGATTTTCTCAAAGAAAAACTCTTTGTTTCGTTGATTTTTTGGATTGTTCTTTTTGTTTCTATTTTATTGATTTTAGCCCTCAGTTTGATTATCTCCTGTCATCTACTCCTCCTGGATGAATGTGCTTCTTTTTGTTCTAGAGCTTTCTGTTGACAGTGGTTTCTGTCCAGCCCAGTCCCTCACCTGTTCAGTCCCAAAGAAACACACAGAGGTCTACATTAATTATAAACTGGTTGGCCTATTAGCTCAGGCTTCTTATTGACTCTTACTTCTTAATTTAGCCCATAATTCTTGCCTGTGTTAGCCTCGTGGCTTGATACCTTTTATCTGTGAGGCATTCTCATATTGCTTTCCCTTTGTTTGGCTTCCTCTGTGATGACTGCAGATTGACCCTTTCCTCTTCTCAGAATTCTCCCACCTTACTTTTTACCTGGCTATTGGCCAATCAGAATTTTATTAAACCAATAGAACAGACAAATCTTTACAGGGTACAAGACCATTGTCCCACAGCAGCTTTCAGGTGTGCTGTTTTGTGTTTTCTTTATTGCCTCTATTGCAATTTTTAAGTGTTGAGCTGTTTTCTTCATCTGTTTGATTGATTTTTCTTGATTCTCTTGGTTTTCTTTAAAGGATTTAAAAAATTTCTTCCAATTTTTGTTTGTCTTTCTTTGATTTCTTTTTTTTAAGGTTTATTTATTTATTATGTATACAGTGTTCTGCCTGTATGTGTGCCTGCAGGCCAAAAGAGGGCACCAGATCTCACTATAGATGGTTGCGAGCCACCATGTGGTGGCCGGGAATTGAACTCAGGACCTCTGGAAGAGCAGCCAGTGCTCTTAACCTCTGAGCCATCTCTCCAGCCCCCTTTCTTTGATTTCTTTAAGCTATTTTTTTCATTTCCTCTTTAAGGACCTCTATCATCTTCATAAAGTAATTTTTAAGGTTGTTTTCTTCTGCTTCACCTGTGTTGGGCTGTTGAGGTCTAACAGCTGTAGAACTACTAGGTTCTGGTGATGCTGTATTGCTCTTTATGTTTCTGAGTATATTCTTGCATGAGTGTCTACCCCTACTTTCCCTTTCATGGCCCCTTTTACTTCCCTGTCCCCATGTGATCTTCCCATTAGAGTCTCCCAATCCATCCATAACTTTTCTGTTTTCCTTTCCTCAGGAGATCCATTGGTCTCCCCAAATCTCTCACTCTATAACTAATATTTGTACTTATATGGATTATAGCATTCTTATAGATGACTCAACAGCTAAAATCCACATTAAAAAGGGAATACTTTTATCTTTTATCATGTTTGTCTTTCTGTGTATGGATTATAAATCTCTGGATGATTTTTTTCTAGTTTCATTCATTTATGTGTGAATTTTGTGATTATATTATTTTCAATGGCTGAATAATATTTCACCATGTAAATGTATCACATACCTGCAGTCATCACCCAGACACAGAGGAAGCAAGATGAGAAGGCCTCACTGATAAAAGTTAGTAGAAGAGTGATGCCAGTTTGTCTCCTGGTCCCATTTTCTGGGAATATTTTGTTTCTACTATTCCACTTACAAGCCTGTCTTTTAAGTTTCAGTTCAGATTCTGTTTACATAGATTACAGAAAGGCACTGGTATTATTTGTCTTCTGTTTGAGCTTGAAAATCGTGCATGTGAGCTATACTGAGAAAGTGACCTAGACTGGAGAGGGTCTTAGACAGTGAACTCCACAGGAGCAGAGAAAACCCCAGGAATGCCATGTGACCAATGGGATGACTGGAACCATGGCACTGTCTGTACCATGAGAGGCAACTATCTGAGCCTTACATCTACAGGCACCTGAAAGATTGATCACTAGAGACACAGACAGCCCAAATTACACTAACCAGAGGAAAAGATGGGTAGACAATGTAAGAACACATGCAACACCACAAAGAACAACACGACACCAGTAAAAACTAGTGCCCCTGTGACAGCGAGACTTGAACGACCAAATATAGATGAAGCAGAAGAAAATGACCTAAAAAATAACTTTAGGAGAATGTTTGAGGCTCTTAAAGAGGAAATGAAAATTTATCTCAAAGAAATGGAGGAAAAGACAAACAAAAAATTGGAAGACATCAGCAAATCCCTTAAAGAAAACCAAGAAAAAGCAAACAAACATATAAAAGAAACTATTCAAGATTTGAAAGCTGAAATAGAGACAGTAAGGAAAACACAAGCCGAGGGAACTATAGAAACAGAAATCATGAGAAAATGACCAGGAACCACAAAGCAAGCATTAACAGCAGAATACAAGAGATGAAAGAGAAAATCTCAAGTGCTGAAGATACAATAGAGGAAATAAATTCATCAGTCAAAGAAAACATTAAATCTAACAAAAGCTTAACATAAAATATCCAGGAAATATGGGACACCATGAAAAGACCATACCAAAGAAAAATAGGTATAGAAGAAGGAGATGAAGTTCAATTCGAAAGCACAGAAAATATATTTAACAAAATCATAGAAGAAAACTTTTCCAACCTAAAGTAAGATATGACTATGAAGATACAAGAATCTTATAGAAGATCAGATAGACTGGATCAAAAAAAGTCCCCTTGCCACATAATAATCAAAACACTAAACATACAGAATAAAGAAAGAATATTAAGAGCTGCCAAAGAAAAAGGCCAAGTAACATATAAGGATAGACCTATCAGATTTACACCTTACTTCTCATTGGAGACAATGAAAGCCAGAAGGTCCTGGTCAAGTGTTATGCACACATTTAGAGACCATGGATGCCAGCCCAGACTACTATACCCAGAAAAACTTTCAATCACTATAGAAGGACAAAACAAGATATTCTATGACAAAACAGATTTAACCAATACCTATCCACAAACCCAGCCCTACACAAAGTACTAGAAGGAAAACTCCAATGCAAGGAAGTTGGCTCCATCAACAAAAACATAGACAATTGATGATCTCACAGCAGCAAATCCAAAAGAAGGGAAAACACACAAAACAACATCACCAACAGCGAAAACTAAATTTACAGGAGATAGCAACCACTTATCATTAATATCCCTTAATATGAATGGACACAATTCACCTATAAAAATACACAGGGTAACTGATTGGATACAGAAACAGAAAACAGAATCCATCCTTCTGCTGCATACAAGAAACATGCCTCGATTTCCTAAGTGACGAGAACTCACAGCTCACCAGAGCTAGGCAAGGGTCTACAAAGAGAAAAAGCAGGAGTCAAGTGCACCTGGCGTCTGGTGGGGAGGAGGTATACAGAACACTTACCACTCCCCTGCTTTTGAGAGGAGGAGCTTTTCCTCCACTCTCTTAGGTTGACTGGGATCCAGCAAATCAAAATAACAAAAGAAAAGGAGTCCTGGGAGCCAACCTAGTCCCAGGACACTGAAGGATCAGGATTAGCTAGTGACCTGACTGAGTCAGCAATCTCCACCAGAACCGCAGTGGGACTGACCCAGCTACCTAGGACAGAGAGGGCCTGAGGAAGCAAGCTTCACTGGGAGCAGAAGGCAGGAGCAAATCCAGTCCCGGGAGCCACCTCTGTCTTGGGAGGCTGGCAGATCAGGATTGAGCCAGCTACCAGATTCAGAGTCAGCAACTCCATCAGAACAGGTATAGGGGAGTAACCGCTGAGCGAGTGAGACAGAGCCAGAGACCACTGAGGGTCTGGACATGAATCTGGGACCTTCAAGAGGATAGACCTAAGCCAGGACCCCTGTGGGTCTGGGTGTGAGTCTAGGACCTCCCAGGAACTAAGCCTCAGACAGGACCTCTGCCATTCTGGGTGTGAGTGAACCTGGAACCTCTGAGGGAATAGGCAGGAACCAGAGATCTCTGCTGGGCCATAAAGGAATAAGTCACAAAACAATCCCACACCAGTTTTGAATTATGATTAATAAAAGGGTTAGCTATTTTAAGGAAAAACTTACAGATCACCATCCTAGACAACAGCCCTCTTCACAACCAAGACAAGAGTCTGGTAGCCTCAGGTGGAGTCCGAAGCAAGAGAGGGAGCGCACAGCTACCATTGCTATTTCAAACCAAAGAGACCATTCCCAAGTGGGCTGGTATCTTAAAGGCTTTTGGTTGAAGGAGCAGAAGGAGCTCCTGCAGCACCTCCCCCTTTTGTTTAAGTAAGAGAGTTCTAAACCTAACTACAAAATTATATGCAATAAGAATAAATATCCTATTCTAACTAACTTAAGTCTTGTATAATAAATAACTTGGCCAAGTCATGAGAGGAAAGTAACTACATTTATCTAGTCTTCAACCCCATGGAAGATCCAAGAATGGAAATATTGTTACCTGAGTAATTAGGAAGTGCAATCAAACAACTTCCAAAACATGCAACAAATCACAGAGACAACTGGCTACCTGGGTAATCACTCAAAGTCACGTTTGCAGCGTTGAAGCAACCAACTTTGGCTAAGGCCTAGAATAACTGACAGATTATTTTTAAAGGCAAGAAATTTTTCAAAACCATCTTACCATGTCTTGGCAAGATTTGACAGTTTTGTTTATTCATTTCCGGATACTATGTATTTTGTCAGTGCGGTATGGGCAGTTCCTTGCCCAGAGGCCAGTTTTGCCAAGAAGAAGACAAGCTCCAAGTGGAGTGTCTTTGGTGCTCAACAGTCTCTCGGGAATAGATTGTTGTTGCCAAGAGCGATTGTGTCTCGCTACCACAGAACTCTAAGTTAGATTAAATGCCATTTCTACAGCTCTTTGAAGAGGTTGAAGATTATCTATTTATACAGAATGTAATCTCTATGTATCTAAAAAACCCAATTAGTCTAACTATAAATATGACAAACATAGATGACTATTGATCTATATTTCTTAATACCTATCTAACTTAAAGACTAAGACAATAAACAACTGTGCAATAAACGAGGACAATAACCTCCAGATGTAAACAATGTGCAAGTATCTTGATCAGAGGTAGAAATGTACACTGCAATATGGTAAATATGTATATATATATATATATATATCAATACAGAAAAAAATGTTTTAAACAGAGGTGGAAGCATGCATGCATACAATGTTCAATATAATTTAACTTTGTATCCATATACAAGAATCTATGCCAATGTAATTGTCTATAAACAATAACTCACAAATACCAATCTATTATCCCATTATCCAATTTTCTCTCTTTTTTTTCCAAAAAGATCCCTGAGCTTATAAAATTCCTCCCCCAACCCTCAACCGTACACCAATTATAATCAACCCCTAAATGATGTCCCTAAGCCTGAGGACAAACTGTGCTGGGAGAGGGGACGTCGTCCTCTAGAATTACTTCCAGCTCTCATGGGGGTGACGTTCTTTCTAGGGGATCCTGTGAAAGTAAAATGATGGTTACATTTCAAGATTAATGTCTGGAAAGATTGCAAATAGTCTCTGAGTATTTTGTGGAGGTCTGGCCAGAATGTTGAAAAAGATATGCACCATTTCAGCTAACCAATTTGGGACCATCTGGTGCAGCTGGTACCCAAAACAGTTCTTGTAGTAGCGCTATCAGTATCATGACGTCATATCAACCAGGTGGAGTTGTTCTTATGGGGCCTCATCTTCTTCCTGGAAACTTCAAAGATTACTGCAGGAAAATTCATTGTTCATTGTGGAAAACTTAAACATTACATATATAGACATATACAGACATATATATTCAATGAAAGGTTAGATAGAGATGAAGAAAAGCAAAGATGTTTTCTAAATTCTTTTTTCCTTCTGTCCCATATCATGGCTCCTGACATGAGACAGAAACTCTGGGTTTTTCTCTTAACAACAGGCTTGGAATTAGAGAGGGACTGAGCCAGAGTCCAACTCCAAAACCAGCTCTATAAATTTAGAAGTATAAATACTTACAGATATATATGTGTATATATAAATGTATATCTTTGATTTTTATACTTACAGAACCTATTCAGTTTTCTTGATGATCCCTATTGGGTAGTTATTTTTCCAACTGCCAATATTCAAACATTCAGGGTTCCTTGAATTTTTTGAAGACGAGTGTTTTCCTGCAAAGACAAGAACAGAACCCTGCCCCATCCTATATGCTTTTCTGACCACCTGTATGATTATCATCATTGTGGATGAGCTGTCACGTCTCCTTTCCAAGAGGTTTCTCCTCTTCAAACCAAGC
Source organism: Ondatra zibethicus (assembly GCA_004026605.1). Classification (NCBI taxonomy): domain Eukaryota; kingdom Metazoa; phylum Chordata; class Mammalia; order Rodentia; family Cricetidae; genus Ondatra; species Ondatra zibethicus. Next base: position 16,841 of record PVIU01017906.1, read on the forward strand.
CTTTATTAATTTTGATGGTATCCACAATTTTTCTTCTCCTGTGGAAACAAGAGCAAAACCCCTTCCCCAATGCAACGCATCTCCTGGCTTCCATTGGAAGGTCAGCACATCCTTGAAATAAACCAGTTGATTTAGTTCAGCAGACTTTTCCATTATCCAATGTCTTTCTTCCACTGTTGTCCCTTTCTCATTAGTGTTAAGAAAATTCAAGGTTAATAAGGCATTATGTATTCTATTTCTGGGGGCATTTTCCACCCCTTTCTGTTTGTTTAACTTATCCTTTATAGTTCGATTTGATCTTTCTATGACTGCTTGGCCTGTAGGATTGTGAGGTATACTTATAACATGCTTAATATTATCATAAGCAAAAAAGTTTCATTTTCCTAGAGACATAAGCTGGACCATTATCTGTTTTTATTTGTGCAGATATACCCATGATGGCCATAAGTTCTAATAAATGTGTGATTACTGAATCCGCTTTTTCTGAGCTTAAAGTAGTTGCCCATTGAGAGCCTGAGTAAGTGTCAATGGTGTGATGAATATTTCAAATTCTGCAAAGTGGAACACATCCATCTGCCAGATTTCATTCCTTTGAGTACCCTTCGGGTTAGTCCCTGCAGGTAGTGGTGTTTGGTTATATAAAGAACAAGTAGGGCATCTCTTTATAATCTTAGCTTGTTGCCATGTAATAGAAAGCTCTTTCTTTAAACCTTTGCTATTGAAGTGATTTTTTTTATGAAATTCTGAGGCCTGCAACACACTTCCAATCAATAATTGATCAATTACTGCATTACCTTGTGTTAGAGGACCTGGCAGACCCATATGGGATTGGATGTGTGTTATGTCTATCGGACAAAGCCTATTCCTGGTTATGTCTTGTACCTGGATAAACAATGAAGTCAATTCTGTATCTTCTGGTATAAATTCAGCAGTTTCAATATGCAAGATAACTCTTTCTGCATATTGTGAATCAGTAACTATATTAAGAGGTTCTTTAAAATTCCTTAGCACCATAAGAATAGCACATAATTATGTCTTCTGGACAGAATTATAAGGGCTTTGTTCCACCTTACACATTTTGTCTGACTTGTAACCTGCCTTCCCTGAGTTATTAGCATAGTATAAAATGTATGGGCTCTAGTTATTGGAGCATCATGTACAATTCAAGGAAGAATCCAAGAAGTTCTCTTTATAAGGTTAAATCTATAACTTTTGGGATAGTAGTTATTAATTTCTCCCAAAAAATTAGCACAAGCTCTTTGCCATGGTTCATTGTCTTTCCATAACCTTTTTATTTCATCAGTAGTGAAAGGCACTATAATTTCTACTGGGTCTATACCTGCTAATTGATGAAGTCTCAGTTTACCTTTTATAATTAATTCAAAGACCTTTTCCAAATAAGTTTTTAGTTTTTTACTTGGTTTGTGTGGTAAAAAGATCCATTCTAAACTAATATCTTCCCTCTGCATTAAATTTTCTGTAGGAGAAATTCTGGACAGCAACATGACTAGAATACAACTAAGATTTGGATTCACCCTATCCACATGTGCCTCCTATAATTTTTCCTCAACTATTGTCAGTTCCTTTTCTGCTTCAGCCATTAATTCTTTGGTACTATTCAAATCTTTATCACCATCTAAGGTTTTGTTTAAATGAATTACTAGATCAGGTGTTATCCCAACAGTCTGTTGTAGACAGGAAATGTCTCCTAACAATCTTTGAAAGTCATTAAGAGTCTGTAATCAGTCTCTCCTAATTTGTGCCTTTTGTGTTCTAATTTTCTGTAAACCAATTCTGTAACCTAGGTAATTAACAGAATCTCCTCTTTGAATCTTTTCAGGAGCAATTTGTAATCCAATTTAGGCAAAACTATCTTTACTTCCTCAAACATTCTTTCTAAAGTATCTATGTTTGAATCAGATAGCGAAATATCATCCATGTAATGATAAATTATAGACTTAGGGAATTGCCTATGTATTATTTCTAATGGCTGACTCACAAAGTATTGACACAGGGTTGGCCTATTGGGCATCCTCTGTGGGAGGATAGTCCTCTGGTATCTCCTAGTAGGCTGAGAGTTATTATAAGTAGGCACTGTGAAGGCAATTTTTTCTCTATCCTTTTCTTGTAAAGGTATAGTGAAGAAGCAATACTTTAAATCAATAACTATAAGAGACCATCCTCTTGGTAACAGAGAAGACAGAGGAATTCCAGACTGTAGAGGGCCCATAGGTTGAATTACTTTGTTGATAGCCCTTAGATCTGTTACCATTCTCCTTTTACCAGATTTCATATTTACAAAACACAGGAGAATTCCAAGGGCTAGTTGACTCCTCAATATGTCGAACATCTAACTGCTCCTGTACCAATCTTTCTAAAGCCTGCAATTTATCTTCAGCTAGAGGCCATTGCTTAATGTGTATTGGCTTCTCAGTTAGCCATTTTAAAGGTAGGGCTGTTGGTACCTCTAAAGGTTTGTTAGTTGCTATATGTTCTTGTACAGCCTGAATGGCTGGTGACTTTTGTGCATAGTACCTTATTACATCCTTCCCAGAATTATGAGTTCCTGGGACTGCAGGAATGTTAATCTGGGTATTCCATTGCTATAGCAGGTCACGGCCCCATAAGTTTATTGCAATATCAGCTACATATGGCCTTAGCTTCCTTCTTTGACCTTCTGGACCAATACAGTCAACCCATCTCATACTTTGTTTAACTCAAGATATGGTTCCAATTCCTAGTAATTGAACATCTGCCTCTTGAAGAGGCCAGTTTGGATGCCAAGATTCTGGAGTGATGATATTCACATCTGCTCCTGTGTCTACCAAGCCAACAATAACAATTCCATTTATATGCACTCTCAGCTTTGGTCTCTCATCATTTATAGAGGTTTGCCAAAATATATGCTTCTTATTTCCTATTTGAATTTCTGACTTATCCTCCAAATTGAGCCATCATTTAGAAACTTATGGTCTTTCACAGAAGGTTCTAGAGTTTTTAATTTTCCTGGTGTGACATGTCTTCCACAGTTACTGGGAACAATTGGGCCACTATCAGCATCCAACTACCTTCTTTGGTTCCCTTTGAGCCTTTAGAAATTGATGCTTTGTCTGAGTAAATTTTGGCTTGGGGGCCTGCAAGAGGCCCCTCAGGGAGTTTCCCAATGGTATCTCGTTGCCTTGTCTGTCTGTTGTTGATCTGCATTCATTGGTCCAATGTCATTCTTTACCACACCTCCTACATATACCTGAAGGCTGAGGTTTCCTATTCTTGCCATTCCCAGATGAGATATTATTCCTAGAAATTCCTTGCCTGCAATCCCTTTTTAGGTGTCCTAATTTACCACAATTAAAACATTTGGCAGTTTGATGTCCCCTCATTGCTTTGGAAATTGCTTCCCCTACCCAAGATTCATCATCATAGTTAAACATCTGAAAATTCATGGCATTCTGAATCCATTCATCCATAGGTGCTGATCTAGACCTTCAAGGCCCAAGTATCTTTTTGCATTCTAAGTTTGCATTTTCAAAAGCAGGCAATTCAAGAACTGTTCATCTAGCTTCAGGGTCTGTTACTCCTATGATCAAAGCCTTAATTAATCTTTGCAAAACATCACTATAGGGTTCTACCTGTCCTTGCCTAACCCTGGCATATGACTCAATCCTTTTTCTGGTTCTAATATTCTATCCCAAGCATTCAAGGCTGCTTTGTGGCATAAGGACAATACTTCATCATTGTAAAGAGCTTGGACCTGTGGATCAGCGTATGCTCCTATACCACGAATTTGATCCTGGGAAACCTCCACACCCTTTGCTCTCCCTTGCTGTTCCATACGTTTGGATTCTTCTCTGAAATAAATTCCAAACATCAAGGAAGGTCCATCTTCTAACACCGCGGATGCTAACTGGGAGAAATCATTGGACATAGTCCTGACATTAGAAGCCCAAGTCCTTCTCGTTTCTTTAACAAATGTAGAGTGCAAGTCATAAGTAACGACGGAGTACTTAATTTCCTTTAGTTCATTCATTCCTATCAGCATCCAACTACCTTCTTTGGTTCCCTTTGAGCCTTTAGAAGTTGATGCTTTGTCTGAGTAAATTACAGGGTATGTCACCAAAATCCTGGGTAAACCAGTTTGACAGCCAGTGGTGACAGTGTATCCTGCCCTTGTGTCTTCACACCCTGTTCATCAGCTCCAATATTTTCCTCAATCATTTCAAATCTCTTAATTATAATCTCTTGTAAAGCCTGAATCTCCTGACCTGCAAGTGTTTCTAGTGATTTCCCTACAGTATCAATTTTCTGGTCCCCATTCTGCACCTGTGATTGCAAGGTCTTAATGTTTCCTTTCAAAGATAACATTTCCCCCTTGAAATGCTTCTGGACATCATGTAAATTGCCATCCTGGAAGTGTATTCTGTCTGTTACCTTATCAAAACTCTGTGATAACTTCTGAATGTCAAATTTTACAGCCTGGACCCTTTCAGGTAAGTTCCTAGTACCCTTAGATATGGAGTCAATTTTACCTATCATGGTATTAATCCTATCAATTAATGCCATATTCTTCCATAATGATATAATATGAAGAAGAAAACTGAAACCTAATAACCACTAAATTGAGGTATCTCCATAGGCATATAGGCCTCTTGTGATTTCTTCAATAGTGGCAGCAAAAACCACGGCAAAAGTCCCATTAAAAATGAAACCTGCTATTTTACCTGTTAACCAGCAGATGGTGCTGTTTCTGAGTCATGACTGGAACCAATGTAATGGTGTCATGACAAATCCTGTTTTAAAATCTGCCCATTTTGTTTAAAAACTGGGGAAAAATGAGTGACTCGAGAGGTTAGATGTAGTATACAGAGGGAGAAAACCCAGAATCCAGGCACAGGGAACAAAAACCCAGGGAGCTTCCAGCGGCTGATAAAAAGCACAGCTCGCACTGGGTGACTGCCCTGCTGCTCAGCTCTGACCTGATGCAGGGGATGGTGACACAGCCGCTGCGAGAGCAGTCTACCACGCACCCAGCATCCCTATGCTGTGACAAAGGGTCACGCTGCAAGCACCACTGTGGCAGCTCTCTGCTCTGTTGTGGCAGGGATTCCAAACAGCACTTTATTTGAGCCTCTGGGATGTTGCCCCATGGGTTTTTCAGTGGTTGCCTAAGTAAGTGCTGCGCTGCATGGGTGATTTAAAAACCACTCAGAAAAGATCAAACGAGGCAGGCAGAGACTGTCCAGGCCCGTGGATCCCAGAAGGCATGGTGTTTAAATCCACGTCGGAAGGCAAATGATAGGGTGCATGGGAACTTGAAGCCAATCCGAGGTGTGTAAAGAATTGTGGTAAGAAGAGCCACTGTGCGAGATTCTATATTGAACTGCTGGCTCCACGCACAGGCTGCAGCTGAGGGAGGGCTTGAGCCAAGCCAAGCTGGTGGCAGGCAGCCGAGTGGTGGGTGGGGAGAGGTGGGGGGGTTCTAAAGCAAAATGTTGGGCACCGGGTAAAGGATTAAGTCACAAAACAATACCATACCAGTTTTGAATTATGATTAATAAAAGGGTTATTTATTTAAAGGAAAAACTTACAGATCACCGTCCTAGACAAACAGCCCTCTGCATGACCAGGAAAAGAGTCTGGTAGCCGGAAGCTGAATTCGAAGCAAGAGAGGGAGCGCACAGCTACTGCTGCTTTTTAAAGCCAAAGAGACCACGCCCAAGTGGGCTGGTATCTTAAAGACTATTGGCTGAAGGAGTAGAAGGAGCTCCCGCAGCAGGGCCAGGCATGAGTCTGGGACCTCAGAGGGAGTAGTCCTGAGTCAGGACCTCTATGGGTTGGATATTGGTCTGGGACATCCAAGGGAATAGGCGGGAACCTGGAACCTCTGCAGGTCTGAATGTGAGTCTGGGACATCTGAGGGAGTATGTCTGAGCCAAGTCCTCTGCAGTTCCAGGTGCACCCAAGCCTGGGAACTCCGAGGCAGTAGACCAGAGCCAGAAACATTTGCAGGTCCAACTCCAAGCCAGGTACTTCTGCAGGAGGGAATCCAGACCAGGATTTACAGAAACAGGGCAAAAATAGCAACCTAGGCCAAAGTAGGCCTGAGACAGCACACTCCAAGGGAGCAGAGCACAAGGGCACTGAGCTATCTCCAGGAACACGGAGTAACCAATGGGGTAACTAGAACTGTGGCTATGACTGTACCACGAGGAACAATCATCTGAGCTATGGATTCACTGGCACCTAGAAGAGTATTCAACAGAATCTCATACAGACCCAACCATACCTATTAGAGGAAAAGATAAGTAGAAAAGGTAAAAGCAACAAGACACCAATAAAACCTAAAGAACCTACAACAACAAGACATGAACAAACCAAATATGGGTGAAACAGAAGAAAATGACCTAAAAAATAACTTCAAGAGAATGTTTGAAACTTTAAATAGGAAATGAGAAATTAATTCCCTTAAAGAAATAGAGGAAAAGACAAAAATTAGAAGACATCAGCAAATCACTTAAAGAAAGAAGAAATCAAACATATGAAAGAAACTATTCAGGACTTGAAAACTGAAATAGAGACAATAAAGAAAACACAAGTCGAGGGAATTATAGAAACAGAAATCATGAGAAAATGATCAGAAACCACAAATACAAGCATGAACAGCAGAATACAAGAGATGGAAGAAAGAATCCCAAACACTGAAGATACAGTAGAGGAAACAGACTCATCAGTTAAAGAAAACATTAAATCTAACAAAAGCTTAACCCAAAATATCCAGGAAATATGGGATACCATGAAAAGGCCAAATCTAAGAATAATAGATATAGAAGAAGGAAAAGAAGTTCAATTCAAAAGCATAGAAAATATATTTAACAATATCATAGAAGAAAACTTTCCCAACCTAAAAAAAGATATGCCTATGAAGATACAAGAAGCTTACAGAACACCAAATAGACTGGATCCAAAAAAGTCCTCTTGCCATATAATAATCAAAATACTAAACATATAGAGTAAAGAAAGAATATTAAGAGCTGCCAAAGAAAAAGGCCAAGTAACATATAAGGATAGACCTATCAGATTTACACCTTACTTCTCATTGGAGACAATGAAAGCCAGAAGGTCATGGTCAAGTGTTATGCAGACATTAAGAGACCATGGATGCCAGCCCAGACTACTATACTCAGCAAAACTTTCAATCACCATAGAAGGACTAAACAAGGTATTCCATGACAAAATTAGATTTCATCAATACCTAGCCACAAACCCAGCCCTACACAAAATACTAGAAGGAAAACTCCAACCCAAGGAAGTTGGATACACCAACAAAACCACATACAATTGATGATCTCATAGCAGCAAATCCCAAAGAAGGGAAAAACACACGCATTAACATCACCAACAATGAAAACTCAATTAACAGGAGATGGCATTCACTCTTCATTAATATCCCTTAATGTAAATGTTTGGATAATTCACCTATAAAAAGGCACAGGTTAACCGGTTGGATATGAGAAAACAGAATCCATCCCTCTTCTGCATACAAGAAACACAGCTCAATTTCAAAGATAGACATAAGCTCAGAGTAAAGGGTAGGAAAAATATACCAATCAAATGGACCTAAGAAACAAGGGGTGTAGCTATCCTAATGTTTAACAAAATAGACTTAAAGCTAAAATCAGTCAATGAGACAAAGAAGATCATTTCATATTAGTCACAGGAAAAAATCCATCAAGAGGAAATCTCAAAATGCTGAACATCTATGCCCCAAATACAAGGGTGCCCTCATATGTAAAAGAAACACTTCTAAAGCTCAGATCACACATTAAACCCACACAATGATAGTGGGAGACTTCAACACCCTACTCTCACCACTGGACAGGTCTGTCAGACAAAAAAAGAACAGAGAAATAAGAGAACTAACAGATGTTATGACTCAAATGGACTTAACAGACATATATAGAACCTTTTATCCAAACAAAATGGAATATACTTTCTTTTCAGCACCTCATGGAACCTTCTCAAAAAGTGACTACATACTTGATAACAAAACAATCCTCAGCAAATACAAAAAATTGGAATAACTCCATGTATCTTATTGGATCACCACGGCTTAAAATTAGAATCCAACAGCTACACTAATTCCGGAAAGCCCACAAACACATGGAAATTAAACAATGCTCATCTGAATCATGAATGGGTCAAAGACAAAATAAAGGGAAAAATTAAAGGCTTCCTAAAATTCAATGAAAATGACCACACAACATACCCAAATTTATGGGACACAATGAGAGCAGTGTTAAGAGGAATGTTCATAGCACTAAATGCCTACATAAAGAAGCTGGAAAAAAATCCCACACTAGTGAATTAACAGACCATTTGAAAACTTTAGAACAAAAAGAAGCAAACTCACCTAAAAGAACTAGATGGCAGGAAATAATCAAATTGAGAGCTGAAATCAACAAAATAGAAACAAAAGAATACAAAGAATCAATGAGTCAAAGAGTCAGTTCTTTGAGAAAAATCAGCAAAATAGACAAACCTTATTCCAAACTAACAAAAAGACAGAGAAAGAATATCCAAATTAACAAAATAAGAAATGAAAAGGGGGACATAACAACAGACACAGAAGAAATCCAAAGAATCATTAGGTCATATTTTGAAAACCTGTACTCCACAAATCTGGAAAACTTAAAGGAAATGGACAACTTTCTGGATAAATATTACTTACCAAAATTAGATTAAGACCAGATAAGCAAATTAAATAGACCTGTAAATGCTAAAGAAATAGAATCAGTCAGTGAAATCTCTCAATGAGTAAAAGTCCAGGATCAGATGGTTTCAGCTCAGAACTCTACAAGATTTTCAAAGAAGAACTAATACAAATATTCCTCAAATTGTTCCACACAATAGAAACAGAAGGAACAATGCCAAACTCTTTTTATGAGGCTACAATTACACTGATACCTAAACCACAAAAAGACATTACTAAGAAGGAGAATTACAGACCTATCTTACTTTTTTATTTTATATTTTATTACTTTATAAATAATATCAATCAAAATTTCCACTTCCTTCCCTCCTCCCACTTCCCTTCTACTCCCCCTCGCCCTCCAGTCCTAAGAGAGGGCAGGGTACCCTGCCCTGTGGGAAGTCCAAGGCATTCCCCCCTCCATCCAGAATTAGGAAGGTGTGCATCCCAATAGAATAGGATCCTCAAAAGCCAGTACATGTAGTAGAATCAAATCCCAGTGCCATTATCATTAGCTTCTCAGTCTGCTCCAATTGACAGCCACATTTATAGGGTTCAGTTTGATCCCATGATCCTTCAGTCCAAGTCCAGCTGGATTTGGTGAGCTCCCAATTAGCTCAGGCACACTGTCTCAGTGGGTGGACCAATCCCTCATGGTCCTGACTTCCTTGTTCATATTCTCCCTCCTTCCACTCTTCAACTGGACTTTGGGAGTTCAGTCCAGTGCTCCAATGTGGGTCTCTGTCTCTATCTCCATCTGTCGCCAGATGAAGGTTCTATGGTGATATTGAAGATATTCATCAGTCTGACTATGGGACAAGGCCAATTCAGGCACCCTCTCCTCCACTGCCCAGGGTCCTAGCTGGGGGTCATCCCCGTGGACTCCTAGGAACCCCTCCAGAGCCAAGTCTCTTGCCAACCCCCAAATGGCTACCTTGATTAAGATAGCTCCTTCCCTGCTCCCATATCCATCCTTCCTCCATCTCAACCATCCCACTCCCCAAAGCTCTCCCCAACCCTCCCCTTCTTCCTTTTCTCTCTCCCTCTCCCCTCCCCCCAAGCTCCCAACTTTTGCCTGGCTATCTTGTATGCTTCCAACTTCCAGGAGGAACTATATATGTTTTTCTTTGGGTTCATCTTATTACTTAGCTTCTCTAGGATTGTGAACTATAGGCTCAATGTCTTTTGTTTATGGCTAGAGTCCACTAATGAGTGAGTACATACCATATTCATATTTTTGGGTATGGGTTATCTCACTCAGGATAGTTTTTCTATTTCTATCCATTTGCATGCAAAATTCAAGATGTCATTGTTTTTTATTGCTGAGTAGTACTCTAATGTGTATGTGTGCCACACTTTCTTGATCCATTCTTCCATTGAGGGGCATCTAGGTTGTTTCCAAGTTCTGGCTATTACAAATAATGCTGCTATGAACATAGTTGCACAAATGCTTTAGTAGTATGATTGGGCTTGGGCATCTCTTAGGTATATTCCCAAGAGTGGTATTCCTGGATCCTGAGGTAGGTTTACTCCCAAATTTCTGAGAAACCACCACACTGATTTCCAAAGTGGTTGTACAAGTTTGCATTCCCACCAGCAACGGATGGGTGTTCCCCTTACTCCATATCCTCCCCAGCATAGGCTATCATTGGTGTTTTTGATTTTAGCCATTTTGACAGGCGTAAGATGGTAGCACAAAGTTGTTTTGATTTGCATTTCCCTGATAGCTAAGGAAGCTGAACATGTCCTAAGTATCTTTTGGCCATTTGATATTCTTCTGTTGAGATTTCTCTGTTTAGTTCAGTACCCCATTTTTAATTGGGTTATTTAGAATTTTAATGTCTAGTTTCTTGAGTTCTTTATATATTTTCAAGATCAGACCTTGGTCTGATGTGGGGTTGGTGAAGATCTTCTCCCATTCAGTAGGTTGCCTTTTTTTCTTAATAACTACGTCCTTTGCTTTACAGAGCTTCTCAGTTTTAGAAGGTCCCATTTATTCATTGTTGCTCTTATTGTCTGTGCTACTGGGGTTATACATAGCAAGTAGTCTCCTGTGCCCAGGCATTGCAAGCTACTTCCCACTTCTCTTCTATGAGGTTCAGTGTGGTTGGATTTATATTGAGGTCTTTAATCCATTTGGACTTGAGTTTAGTGCATGGTGATAGATATGGATCTATTTTCATTCTTTTACAGGTTGACATCCAGTTATGCCAGCACCATTTGTTAAAGATGTGTTCTTTCTCCCATTGTATAATTTTAGCTTCTTTGTCAAAAATCAGGTGTTCATAGGTGTGTGGATTAATATCTCGTTCTTTAATTCAATTCCATTGGCCCACATCTCTGTTTTTATGCCAGTACCAAGTTCTTTTCATTACTGTAGCTCTGTAATAGAGTTCGATGTCAGGGATGGTAATGCCTCTGGAAATTACTTTATTGTATAGGATTGCTTTGACTACCCTGGGTTTTTTGTTTTTCCATATAAAGTTGATTACTGTTCTCTCAAGGTCTGTGAAGAATTTTGTTGGGATTTTGATGGGGTTGCATAGAGTCTATAGATTGCCTTTGGTAGCATTGCCATTTTTACTATGTTGATCCTACCAATCCAAGAGCATAGGATATTTTTCCATTATCTGGTATCCTCCTCAATTTCTTTCTTCAAAGAGTTAAAGTACTTGTCAAAAAGGTCTTTCACTTCCTTGGTTAGTGTTACCCCAAGATACTTTATGCTATTTGTGGCTATTGTGAAAGGTGATGTTTCTTTGATTTTCCTCTACAGGTCATTTGTATATGTACTATGTCGTCTAGTTTTATGTTTTTATGAGATCCCTAGATGTGAACTTGTCTTTCTTTATCTATATGTGTTTCGTGTTCTTTTTCATTATTTCTTTTGCTTTTGTTTGTTTTGTTTTATTCTGATTTGTTTATTTTGTTTTAAATTGATATTTATTTCATTATTAGGCTTAGATGCTTGTTTGTTTTCTAAGGAGAGACAGAAAGGGTGTAGATCTGGATGAAGGAGAGGAGAAACTAAGAGAATAGGGGGAACAGGAAACTCTAACCAGAATATATTGTATGAAAAAAATCATTTTTTCTATAAAAGAAAAACAAAATTTCAATGATGGGCTATGGTGGTGAACACTTCTAAATCTAGAGCTGGGGAGACAGAGATATGAGATTAACTGGGGCTACCATCTTGGCCTGTTTGTAAGCTCCAGGTTACAGTGAGAGATGCTCTCTCAAGATAGAAAGTAAATGGCACATGAAGAATTAAAGGCAAGGTTGTTGTCTCCTGGCCTCCACGTGCACATGCATACACATCCTTTATATGAGCACACACACATGCATGCACACATTCACAAAAAACCACACAGTATATCATGTATGTGTATATAACAATTTTTAGTTACCAACAATATTTCAATAACTGTGAATGAATTGAACTTCAAATACACAGGCAAACGAATTTTTCGTCTAAGAATCAGTAATTAACCTTGATTAAAAATGGAAAATTCAATTCACATTTTTTTTGTGCTGCAGAGGAAGTATTCTTAGGATAGAGATTTAAAGCTACAATAGGATATTTAAATTATTCTTGATGACTGAGAGTAGTTTAAAATCCCTTCAAACAAAAAATGTAAATTGTCAATATCAGCAAGAAGCTTCCTTTGAATAACCTCTGCGTCAAAGGAACATTTACGATATAAAGTAAAAAGGAGAGAATAAGAGAATTCCTGTGGAAATTTCAATTTATGGTGTACAGTGAATTTAAAGGGCAATACAGTACTTGGCAACAGAAATCTCACAAGAATGCACATGTGTAATATCAGAAATTTTATTTAAATATATAAAGAATCTTTATTTGTTACTTGAACTATTTAAAAGTTTAATAAATATCTGTATATTGGAAAAATATAATTGCAACTGAACCAGAATTATGCCTTACAACCATCTCTATGTCCAGGTCAAGTGGGGCCAATAGCTCTTCTAACCTCTGTGGGTATTAGGAATTCATACATACACACATGTTGATGCAATACTCATAAATAAAAATAAAAATAAATCATTTTATTAAAAATGAAAAAAAAATCCTTCTCAAAAAATCTGGTGGCACTTTGACCGCAAGCTTTTCAGTATATCAATTATTCTGCTTTCAGAACTGATTTGTATCAAAGGAGTAATTGTGGGATAGACATTCATCACAAACTTCTGAACACTCAGGATGACTGGGTCGTACATCCATAATAGGACTGCAGTGGATGAGATGATGAAGTCCACCCAGTACATGACCACAAAGAAAACCACCAGCAGCAAGATGGTCTGGGTGGCCCTTTTCTCAGGAGATGCTCTTGGGTGGCGGAGGCTGTGAAGATGCTTGTGTTGCCTCTGATGTCTGAACAAGATGATCACCATGTATGCACTTGTGGTCAGCATAACTCCTACAAGAAATACGTCTCTGGAGATTGTCATTGCTAAAATCAGTGCCCTAATGATGAAGTTCATGGGGAAGAGTGAGCAGGATTTAGTGATCTTCATCTGGTTGGTTTCACTCACGTTGGTAAAAGCACCAGCATAGAAGATGTGGTTGCTACTGAATGACAAGTTGAAAGACCAAATAAATAAGAAAGCACAAATCAGGTATTTTTTTTGGCTTATGTTTAAATTTATTCAACAAAGAGGTACTGGGACTGATAGTGACAGCCTGGAACACACTCAGGAGGCAGGTGATGCAGATGGACAGGCCTCTCATCACTCTGTTTATGTAATAAGTTGTCTTACAGTTGAAATCATTATCAGTGTTCAGTGACTTAACTATCTCTTTAAGCCAAATATCTGCTCCAGTGAGGACCAGCACTATGTGGATGAAGGCCAATTGACAGGAGATCATATCCGTGGTCTTAGGTCTGTGGTTTAGGATTATGAAAGTATAGCAAACAATAAGAAACATATTGGCCAGGACTCCAAGTCCAGCTTGGAAATTAAGCACAATCTTTAATGAGGACATACGTGGAAAGTGTACTCATCTTAAGATCATAGTAGAAGCATATTTCATACATCTGAAAAATAATAGCATATACATCAGATTTGTTATTCACTGGTCAGTGTTTCTATATTATCATTTTATTTTACCTACTTATTCTTGATTAACTTGTTTCTTTATTTAACTTTTGATGTTCCGAAATGGGTATCACAGCCCACATTTCTATATACTTCTCCATGTATCTACCTGTGTATGTAGCACACTAGAGATGATAAAGGCATTTATAGTCACATCCTACACAGAATGCACAGTTTGTGGGCCTGCTATTCACTTAGGGTCATGCCTTAGAAACCCAATCCTATTGATTTACATCGTCTCGTTTTAGAGTTAACACATTAAAAAGTAGTGATGAACAGAGAATATTAGTCACATTTTTACAACTGAGTACAACTTACATTGATCTGGAAAATATTCACAAAAGAAATCCAAAAGCATGAAGTAACTCAGTCTCATGTTGCATAATTTTAATATTCTCTATTTTGCCACATTTCCACTCTTAAGTCTGATAGAATTACAGAAATAATTCATGATAATTTCACCATTTTAATCAGCATAATGTCTATCTTAGTTCATATTTTTCTTTTTTTACTGTCCCTTTTCTATGAAATCTTACATTGCCTCAATCTGGAATTAAAGAAATACATACAGTTGCAGGCCATTATTGCAGTTTCCATGCCTTATTAATTGCATTGTGATTAATTATGATTATTAATGATCTTTAATGTCTTCCAATTATTCCCATTCTGTCAGCTTTTGGAACACTCCTCTTCAGGCTTAAAGAACTATGTCACAGCTATCAAGACAAATCCTGGTTTTTCTTTTATTGAGGGGGTGAGTAAATCACTCATAGTAGGATTCCTTATGAATTTTCTCTTTTTTCCTTATGACTTTTTCAGCCATCCATATTGTTATTTTACCTACCCCCTTCTATTATATTTATCTCCCTCCACCTTAACTAAGAACTCCCATTAAATTTTTCCTATGTGCTCAACTGTATTCTGCTACTCCCCTATACCTCCCTCCCACTTTCTGCTATATTTACTTCTGTCCTCCCCCTGCCTAATGATCTCCCCTTTTCCATTTCCCTCCTGAGATCAGTCGTACTCCACTATGCTCCTCTCTAATGCTCTACACACCAACCCAGTCCTGGCCATGGTCCTGGTTTGCTCTGGACTCTGAAGTTACTACAGGCTAAACACTCACATCTTAGATGTGAAACTAGGAGCATCCAAGAAGAGAAAACATGCCACACTAAGACAAACACTATTTTCAACACATTGTGACAAACATGAACTTGCCGCAGACGACCACATAGTGATCCTGGTTTGGAATTTCTGTTTTAAAAGAGATTCTCTCCTATGCAGTGGAAATCAAGGGCCCCAGTGTTAACACACATCATCAACACTCAGACAGTTTTAATAATTTCAGTCAACAGTCTTACTTTTCGTGCTTATGTTAATTAATTGGCCCATTACCAGTATCATTATTTTGTCAAATTACTATATTCAGTACTTTCAAACAGCTTTGTGATAAAGAAATAAAAAACCACTACACTTACTCAGATTCCTGAGACAGAAGAGTGCCCAATTAAATTGTCAAGTTCACTTGTACATTCCACACATTCAGATGGATGCATGCATGTATGTGTGGACATAATGCGGAGGTTAATGTATGTGATTCTCCCACCCTCGTACATATACAGTGGCTGCACAGTTGTGTTCTATTTTATTAAAGTTCCAGAAAACAACCTGGAAGATGGTTCAGTGGTTGAAAGCATATTTTACTCTTGCAAAGGACCTGGATTAGATTTTCAGCAATGACATGGTGGCTCATAACCGTCTTTAACTTTAGTTCTGCAGGTTCCATTTCCCTCTCTGACTCAGGCATGCAACTGGCACATAGACACATATGCAGAAAAAACTCATATATGCAAAATAAAATAAATAAATCCTAAAAAATATTAAATAAATAAATAAAAGCTCCAGGATAGCATTAAATTCAAACCTTCGCCTCCAAACTGAAAGAATGGTGGTCCAATTATTTTGTTCAAATTGCAACTCTACAAATCATATATGTAAAATAATTTTCATTATTGTATGTTATAATATATCAATATATCACTTGCATTATATCTAATATAAAAAGATGATAATATCAAGTAAAAGGTTGTTTTTAAAATTTTTTTCCTTAGTACAAAGATATGTTCTACAATCTGTATATTTCATATGCATTTATTTGTAAATATCTATGACTTATAGAAAATCATGCATCTCCTAAGTCATCATCTTTCTTTGGAGCTCACTCTGCCTGAGATTTAACCAGAAAAAAACATATCTACCATTGATATAAACTGAATTATTAACATAAATGCAATGAAGAAATGATATTTGTTTTCCTTGAAAAAGGAAATTTCAGTGCTGGGGGCTTTATGTCAGTTTCAGTTGCAACATTTAGTTGTCAGTACTAAAACACGAGGTGTGGCCATAAACATTCACAATATGCAGAAGCCATCACTAAGAAATTGACCCAGACCTAGAGACCAAGCAGTCTGCAGGCAGCTGTCTGAGGAGGTGTGCAACAATAAAAACCTAGGGCCGCTTCATGGATACATAGCTCTACATTCTTACCAGAAAAATCACCTTACCCCTTCATTATCACAGTATTGATTTTAGAATAGTCTTGTTTTAAGACTTATGGTGATTTTCTTGGAGGAGAGTTAATATCATAATGAACATAAAAACATGCTAGATCAAAACTATCATTTTCATTTTAAGTTTTTCCATATTTAGTGAGTAATGACCTAAAAGCAGTGTGAATGCTCAGAGAGGCATAGAGTGATTGTGAGACTTTCAGGTGACAAGATACATAGTGTTGGCTGATGTACTGTCCACTGTCAGCAACAATAATAATTCTTCAGGAATCTCAGGCAGATGAGGACCTTAGCCACTCAAATGAGTTCCTTGAGTGGATCTTTATGAAATACATAATGCCAGCAGGAACACATAGTGACTACCTTTTAATAAGGTATTAATTCATAGCTATTACCTGATACACTTACATAATTAAAATGAGTAAGTTATTATTTATGGAATTAAATTTAGCTCACCAGCAACTGGAAGCACATAGACGCTCACTAGAACTTTACAGTCTCCCACTTCCGAGCCAGTTCCCCTGCGATGAAGCAGCAGCAGCAGTGTCACTGCAGAGCCTGTGGGGAAGCAGTCAGACCCAGAGCTGGAGCACAGGTCACATGGTGTAAGTCTGGGAAAGATATGAAAATGTTCACTGGAAAAGTGTGTGTGTGTGTGTGTGTGTGTGTTTGTCTCTGTCTCTCTCTCTATGTGTGTTTGTGTCTCTGTGTGTGTGTCTGTGTGTATGTCTGTGTGTGTGTCTGTGTGTGTGTGTTTGTGTGTGTGTGTCTGTGTGTGTGTGTGTTTGTGTGTGTGTGTGTGTGTCTGTGTGTGTGTGTTTGAAATGTGTGTGTGTGTCTCTGTGTGTGTGTGTGTGTCTGTGTGTGTGTGTGTGTTTGTCTCTGTCTCTGTCTCTCTCTCTATGTGTGTTTGTGTCTGTGTGTGTGTCTCTGTGTGTGTGTGTGTCTGTGTGTGTGAGTGTGTCTGTGTGTGTGTCTGTGTGTATGTCTGTGTGTGTGTGTCTGTGTGTGTGTGTGTTTGAAATGATTACTGAGACTAAGAATAGATCAATAGCATATTGTGTGCTGGAGCTGAACTCATGAATATGTGTACAGCATTTGAGTGAAACTGAGATTTGTATCAAATATGTTTGTGAAATAATGAACTTTAAGGAAAATGGAGAGTGTGTCCTTTGTGTTCTGTGTGATTTGATGAGATCAATGAGGGTCCTGCCAAGTGCATAAGCACAGACCTTTAATGTGCATCTGCAGAACAGATTAAAAATTTTGTAACGCTTGCAAACAGAAACTCATGCTTCCACCATTTGTTTTCGTGCTGTTCATAATCTGTGTCCAGTTATGAAATGACATTTACCTGCATAGCTTGTTCCACTTCTTAAACAAATTCATAGTTATACAGTTATACATTTTCTGATATCCACCATAATTTTGTTGTATTTGTCTGTGTTTGTGGAGGTGCTTTCTCCACCTGGAGTTCAGACTGGCTTTAATCAAACTGACAATGCTTGTGCCTTATCCTTCAAAGTGCTGAGATAGCCGTGTGCCACCATGCCTGCCTTCACTTTCCATGTATTCTCTCATATACATTAGTAAGTGATTTTGGAGCAGTAGAAAAATGGACTCAAGACATTCATCAGCTAAACTTAAATTTACTTGGCAGTTTTTATGAATGTGTAGTTTAATGAGCAATTGTATTTTCTAACGATCCTTGGGGATTTTGACTTTAGATAATTTTATACTATTCAATAATTAAAATTACTTTCTCACTGCTAATGAAAATATTTTTCAATATTATATCAGTCTCAATGTTACAAAGTTCAATTTAGAATATTAAACTTAACTTACTTTAAATAAAACACTCAATATGCAACTGATTTTTTTCCAACTTAAGACTTATTTATACAATGTTTAAGACATTTATGGTTTAGTAGGACATAAGCTGAAACTTTTCTCATAATGCCTAAGTATATGCAAACAACAAAAACTTACTGATAAATATTAAATCAGTTATTATTTGTTGTATATTTCTGACTTAAGTTTCATATAAATAAATGCATGGTCAGTTAACATGAAAAAAGTAGTAAAATGACAAAAATAAAGTACCATTTAAATGAAATTTAGTATTATCAATGTACTCCTGCCAACAAATAAATGTGTGTTCTCTGATTTTAACGCTCTAAGTTATTTCAGGTGTTTTGTGAGGAGAATGGAAAACTAAGACATTGGCCATTACTAGCTGGAACCATGTTCTCAGAATGATTATAGAACATGGAGGAAAATCCTCAGTCATATATAATAGCTAAAATATTCCACTTTGGGTCACTTTTTACATTTGTACTAGTCTACACTTATTATAAAATGGAAGGATTTTATGACATTTTCATTCAATATATAATATCCATTGATTGTCCTCACCCTGTTAGCCTTTCCTGACTCTCTTTCCACACTTCTGCTAGGCCCTGTCCTTTTTCCAATAGCCCAACCTTCTACTGTTACACACATTATAGTCAGAGATCATAGTTAGTGCAATCTATGTTCTTTTACAAATCATTACACTGATATTTTATTTCTACAAAAATCTGTTCTGTTTGTTTATGATACAATGTGGCTCAAAAGTAGAATTCTAAGCACAGCATTCTCTAATCACTTCATTACAGAAAATCTGGATTCACTCACCACCCACTTACAACTCTCACTATTAATGAATAGAAAAAGAAACACACTCACCTGGCCAGGCCTTTGATAAACACTATGTAGAATGAGGCTCTAAGACGCAGTTATAAGGAAGAAATGTCATCAGCTTATCTCCCTCTAGAAAAATAATTTTCATATCATCAGTAGACGGCAGTTCTGACCTTGCAGTTGTTAGAAAGTGCAATCATCAAATGGGAAAGTGAACTTTCCTAATTCCCAGAAAATGGTGCAGTAGGAACAGATGAGCTCTGGGTTTCCCATGTGTGAGCTGTTCTCCCCAGGCCCTACATGTCTGTGCACATTAGCTGATCCCAGTCCTTGTGAAAAAACAAGAGTAAAATAAAAATATCCCATTTAAAAGAAGTAGAAAAACACTATGGCTTCCCCAAGGTATCCTCCCTACTTCCAAAACATTTCTGGCAGCCTCCATACTTACTTGACAGTGGCTTCAGAGTCTCATCTTGAAATTAACATAACTTTTGCTGAAATTAACAAAATGTTCAACCAGCCACGTAGCCTTTGATCTACAGCCTGTTCTGTCTGTCAGATGTGCTTGGGTAAGGGTGAACTAGACATTGAGGGAGTGGTCAACCAATGACCAGTCTAGGCTAAAACCCATGCATAAGTGTAAGCCCACCCCTGACACTGTCTGGAGTACCATACACAGAGACTGGATGGCCTAGAGAACTAGGATAGAGCCACACACAACAAAAGAAGAAATTGTCAATGTAATGATGCTTAGTAATGTTCTGCTGTACTCATAGATTTCTGCATGGTCCAATTGTCACCCGACAGGCTTTATCCAGCAACAGATGCAGACTGGGCAGTACAGAAGCCCTTATCAACACACTGGCTCTTACCTTTAGCTCAGTCTGAAATGATGATCCTGCCTCCAGGAATATCAGAATAAGTCTGTATCTGAGCGCTGTCTCCTCCCATCTTATATTCCTCTCTAGGTCTGGGATTAAGGGCATGTAGCACTACCACCTGGTTTCTTTTGCAAAGTTTGGCTAGTGGGATTAAAGGTGAGTATCACCTTCCTGGTCTGTAAAGCTGATCAGTGGGACTGTTTACTCTCTGATCTTCAGGCAAGCCTTATTTACTAAAAGACAAATGAAATATCACTACATTTTCCCTTTTTGTCTAAAATAAAAAAGTTTATAACTAATATAAGAAAACCATTTACATTAAGTATAATGACTATATACATATACACAGGCAATAAATACATGAACAGTGTCTACTCTATTTGCATTTGAAAAATTCAGGGAATATACTTCATATCTATCCTATCTTGGTAAGTCCAACATTCTGTACCTAATTTTTCTCTATCATAAGTTGATTTCTGCCTCATGTAAACAATGAAAACTATAACTTTCTAGTCTTCAACTCTTTTAGAACCAAGAAGGAAATAATATTAACTGAGTGAGGAGAAAGTGTGAGCAAGCAACGTCCAAAAATTGAGAAATGGCAGAAACAGCTAGCTGCCTGGACAGTCTCCCAAAGTTCCTCTGCAATGTTAGGCTATCTGGCATCAATCTACAAGTTAACTATATTGAGACATTCTTTAAACTCCTTTAGTACCATGAGACTAGCATATGATTTTGTATTTTGAACAGATTCATAAGGGGTTTGTTCCACTTTATTTAAAAGTTTCAGATTTGTAACCTGCCTTTTCTGATTTTTTTGTACCAGCATAGAATGTAGGGGCTCCAGTTATTTGTGTGCCCCATACAACACAAGGAAGGATCCAATTGGTTCTCTATATTACTCAAATTCTCTCACTTTTGGGATAGTTGTTGTTAATCTCTCCTATAAAATTACTACAAGCTCTTTGCCAGGACTGGCTTCCTTCCTATAATTTGTTAATTTCAGCATTAGTGAATGGTACCAGAATTTCTTCTGGGTCTAATCCTGCTAATTGACAAAGTCTCAATTTTACCTTTTTAATTAGCTCAGAGACCTTTTCCACAAAAGTATTTAACTTTTTTCTCAGTTTATGTGGTAAAGGATCCATTCTAAGATAACATCTTCCCTTTGTATTACAATTCCTGTTGGGCATTGTTTGGAGGGTATATGACAAAAATGCAGTTAAGATTCAGATCCATATGTGACTCCTGTAATTTCTCTTCAATCAAAGTGTGTTTCCTCTAGCTTCAGTTGAGAATTACTTTGGACTTTTTAAACTCTATCACCATCTAAGGTTTTGTTTAAATTAATCAGGACATCAGGTTCTATCCCAGTAGTGGGCCATAGCTGGGAAATGTCTCAAAGCAATCTCTGGAAGTAATTAAGAGTCTGCAGTTGATCTCTCCTAACTTGCACCTGTTAAAGTCTATTTTTTTATAAATCTATTTGATAGCCTAAGTAAGTAATAGAATCTTCTCTTTGTATTTTTCAGGAGCAATTTTAATCCCCAACAAAGGAAATTTTTCTTTACTTCTTCTAACATTCTCTCTAAATTATCTACTTTTGAATCAGATAGTAAAATGTCATCCATGATAAACTATAGATTCAGGAAATTGCTTACATATCATTTCCAATGGTTGACTTACAAGACATTGGCACAGGGTGGGGCTAATTAATATTCTCTGTTGTAGAGCCTTTCATTGATATCTCTTAAAGAGGTGAGAATTATTGTAAGTATGCACGGTGAAAGCAAATTTTTCTCTGTCTTTTTCTTGCAAAGGTATAGTGAGCAAATAATCTTTTAAATCAAAATTATAAGATGTTATTCTTGTTCCAGGACAGGCTCCAAAGCCACAGAGAAACCCTGTCTCAAAAAACCAAAAAAAAAAAAAAAGATGCTGTTCTTTAGGCAATAAGGATGAAAGTGGAATACCAGACTGCACAGAGCCCATTGGCTGATTCACCTTATTGACAGCTCTCAGATCTGTTACCATTCTCCATTATACAGATTTCTATTTAATAACAAATCCAGGAGAATTCTAATGGATGGTTGATTCTTTAATACGCGGAGCATCTAGTTGCTCCTGTCCCAGGTGTTCTAAAACCTTCAATTTCTCTTTTATAACAGACAATCGCTTAACTCCTATATGTTTCTTAGTTACCCATTTTAAAGGTAGGGTCATTGGTACCTATGAGAGTAGGCTAGTTGTTGTTCTCTGTTTTTGTACAGCCTGAATGGTTGGTGTCTTTATTTTTATATTGACACCAATATAAAATAATACCCTTCCCAGAAACATGAGCTGATATGGTCTATTTCTAAGACTGAAAGAATGTTAACATGGGTATTTCATTGTTGTAACAGATGACCACCCCATAGAGTCACTGCTATATTAGCCTTTCTCTTTGTCCTTCTGGGCCTATGAATTCAAGCCATCTTTTGATTTGTTTTACCTGCAATAGGGTTCCAAGTCCTAGGAATTGAACATGTGCCTCCTGAAGAGGTCAATTTGGATGCCAAGATTCTGGAGTAATAATAGTCACATCTTCACCTGTGTCTAACAATCCTTCATTTTTGTTATTTTTTTCCTCCATATTCTTTTTTTTCCATTAAAAAAAAAGAATTTACATTTCCTCCCCTTCTCCCAGTCCCCTCCCGCTCTCCCTTTCCTCCTGCTGCTTCCTTATATATACATGATGTATAGTGTGTTATTTATTTTTATTTATTTATTTACTTTTCCCATTTATTGGAAAACAATAATCAATTTAAATCTAATTATTCACATTTCATCTTTTTTGTAGCACTGGATTTTTAATTTTATTTTGTTAGTTATTTCATGTTAATTTTTTCCCATATTCTTTTGTTTTTTCCATTCAAAAAAATTTACATTTCTTCCCCTTTCCCAGTCCCCTCCCACTCCCCCACTTCCTTCCGCTGCTTCCTTAAAAGAGGGCATGGTGCCCAGCCCTGTGGGAAGTCCAAGGCCCTCCCCCCTCCATCCCGTCCTAGGAAGGTGTGCATCAAAATCGACTAGGTTCCCAAAACAATACAAGCAGAGGAGATAGGTCTTAGTGTCATTGTTGATGGCTTCTCATTCTGCCCTCATTGGCAGCCACATTTAAAGAGTCCAGTTTGATCATATGCTCATTCAGTCCCGGTCCAGCTGGATTTGGTGAGCTCTCATTAGATCAGGCACACTGTCTCAGTGGGTGGTCCAGCCCCTCACGGTCCTAACTTCCTTGCTCATCTTCTCCCACCTTCTGCTCTTTGACTGGACCTTGGGAGCTCAATCCATTGCTCTGGTGTGAATGTGGGTCTTTGTCTCTATCTCCATCCATTGGATGAAATTTCTATGGATGTGATCAAGATATTCATCAGTGTGACTATGGGACAATGCTAGTTCTGGCACCATCTCCACTGCTGCCCAAGGACCTAGCTGGGGACATCCCTGTGGACACCTGGGATCTCCTCTAGAGCCAAGTATCTTGCCAGTCCTAAAATGACTCCAATAATGTAGATATCTTATTCCCTTCTCCAATATCCACCTTTCCTCCATCTCCACCCTCCCACTCCCCCAAGCTCTCCCCAGTCCTTCCCTTCTCCCTTCTCCTTCCCC
>PVIU01017907.1:0-40487 GCA_004026605.1 Ondatra zibethicus
TTTTTAAAATTAATTTTATTACTTTTATATTTAAACAAAAAAGGTCTTTAAACAAATCTGCGTTTGAGGATGACATTGCTCTTCTGAAAAAAGGACATTAGATCTAAGGACAGTGTTCAAAACAAAATGAGCTGTAATGACAGGGGCTGTTCTTCTCAACTTCAAGCAGATTTTAGAAGCAAACATTACAACCTGGTAAAGTGATCTGTGGAGACCTTCAGAACAACAGTTACAACATAGAACAACAACTGCGTGATGGGATACCTAAATTCTGAGAGGATGGTTTAAAATTCCTACAAAAGGCCTTAGATGCTTTTCTATTTACAACATACATTTTTCACTGCATCATATTTGTTTATTCGGTTGTTGATCTTTTTGTTATTTGTTTCTTTGCAACACAGAGCCCTGAACATGTTGGTCAGTTACTCTGTCACTGAGAAATATCTGTTGCCCAATCCTTGAATGACTTTAAAAACCTAAATAGCCAGACTACGTTTAGTCCAGAAAATGTGAGATAAGACTCATTTAATTAAAACTTTTGCTCCTTTAGTTTTATCTGTCCTGTTTTTTTATATGTCAGAATTTAATATTTGAGGTCATAAGAAAGGGATATTTAAATTAGTTGTCAGAGGCTGTGCAATGACCTTAAGAAAATAGAAATGGTTTGATTACTAATTTAACAAAAGACGACTATGTGGCTGTGACATTTGATAAAGCTGAAGCTTCTTAACCGAACACATAGTGAATAAAATTATTTTTGCCTGTTTTACAAATGTCCACTTACTAACTTATCTCATGTTTAACAAAAGTGAATAATAAAAACAACACTGTGGAGATGTTTTTCACCTGACCAGAACCCAGTGCATAATGTCATATTCAACTAAAGTGAAGTTTACAGAAAACATATTGGTATATGTGCCTCAAATAAATATAAAGAAGAACAAAGGAAAAAGGGAAGAAGGGATGGGATTGAAGAGATATTGTTTGGAAATCATACTCAAAGGACTGATATGCATGAAGCCTAATGCAAATACTGATATTTCAAAATATCTCATTTTATGACACGGAAATTTCACCTTGATTATATGCTTTGCTTCTTAGTTTCTTTCAATACACAACACATAATTGCGTTCAATTACAACTTTTATGAAGCTTTTTGACTGATATTGGAGCATATACACTAGAAATGCATATCGAGAACTCCATATTATTTACATAGTAGTAATTTCAATACTCAGGACGTTGAGGAAGGAAGGTCATGAATCTGAGATCATTCTAGGCTCCATAGTGAATTATGAAGCAAACAGACCAAGGTTGAACAGCAAAATCCTGGCTCCCCTCAAAAAATTGTTTTAAGAATTAAATGTATGCCATATATAATATTTGTATAATATCATACATAAGGCATCTATTATGTATTTTTTTAAGCTCTGGAGAGTGAACCCGAAATCTCATCCCTGGCGCCTAAATGTACTCCCAACCCCCACAGCTTTTATTTGTTGTAAAACTTCCAAAGAAACAAAATACTAAAAGTTTCCCTCTGAGCACACTACTGGTGACTCACTGTCCTCTTTTGTTATCTGACAAGTTCTGAGGTCAGACTGTAGGGGTTTGTTTTGTTTTGGGAGATGTAAAATTCAGCGAAATAGTCTTCCATTTTTACTTAACAATTAACTACACTCATGAGATAAAAGGTACACATTTCACATAGTGTCTCATTACACTCTCTGTTGATTCAAACATTAGCAAAAGATACAGCAAATGGGTATGTAAGAGTGGCTGGAGATGAATATGTAACAGAGTGGAAAGCAGGGTAACAGGGGAGAAAAGTTGACATAATTTCCTACAAAGGAAAGGGGCATAAAACAGAATAAACGCAGAAAGCGCTAATTTAACTGAAGGTAATTTTAATTAATATCTCTTTATTTCTTGAAATTGAAACATTATTACATTTTCCTCCTCACTTTTCTTTCTTATATACCTTTCTTCTTTTCTCCCTCAAAATTCTTGTTCTCATTTTCTTTCAATTGTATCTCCTCCCACCTCTCAGACACACACAAACAACGCAGACACTCCTACTCTGTCATCAAATGTTACGGGTACCTATGTTTTCAGGGCTGATCAACGGTTTATAGATAAACTCTTGTGATTGCTTTTACAGGGGGAAGACCGTGGCTGCTGCTCTCAGCCTTCCATAGTTCTCTGTGCGTCTTTGTCTAGGGTTAAGGTCTTGGTTAGTTGTCCTCTTTCTGTGTTAGCATGTCTATTGGTGTCTTCCTCATTCAAATTTCTTTAAACCCCACTCAGCAAGAAAAAAGTACTTTCTGGTACTGGAAACCTAACTAACTACCTACCATGATTTCAGATAATAGGTGTTTTTATGACTATTTAATGATAGTTATCACAGGAAATTAGTACTTAGATACTGATTATCCTTTTATTGTCTGAGCTTTAGAGGATGCATAACCAGAGAGGGAGACAGCGGGACAGAGAGACAGAAAGACCATGAATGCAAAAATAGAATATTTTAATTCATTGATTACTTTTCTATTGTTATGATTAAAAGTAAATGACAAAAGAAATTTAGGGGAGAAAGGGTTTATTCTGGCTATGAGTTCAAGGAGAAAGTTCATTGTTGTTCCAAAAAAAGGAAGGGAGCCAGAGTCCAAAAGGGCTACATCACAATTAGCATGCAAGGAATGAATATGCACTGATGCTGACCCTTTCTCAGGATCCCAGGATCCCAGTTTAGGACTAGATATATCCATAATATATGGGTCTTTCCATCTGAAGTAAGGCAGTCTATATCATCCTTGAGAGCCATATTAAGAGTCCTGTCTTCCAAGAACACTCTCTTCTAGATGACTGTCAAAATGACCATTAACTCTGTCCCAATGCTCAACTGTAAAACTGGTCCTTTAGGTTTTCCGACCCTAATGCTTCCATCTTGTTTTGTCACAGATATATGTGAGTAATATAAAATAGAGTGAGCGAGTTCTTGCTTTTCTATGTTCAAAAATACTTCTTATGAGACTGGAAGTATCTATCACTTCAAATTTTCTTTAAATTTCCTATAAAATGTCATGTACCATATGACCTTCCTAAAGGCACGTCTTTTACGGACACTTTTATTGTTTTTAAAAGATTACTGTTTTAGTCAGATTTCTTCCTTTTTCCAGGGTCAATGGTGGCATTTTAGAGTTCTCTTCAAAATTGTCTAGGCTGAAACTTTTTCAGTATAAAGTTGTGTATACTGTTCTCTGAAAATGGTATTTTAATCTCCTCTACACCTGCAGTCATGACCTCCTTTTTTCATTTTGACAGCTTTTTTTCTCCTTTGTGCCTTCTCTCTTTATTTAGCTCTTGAACATATTTGCCAAAGGCTTGTGTGTCTTATTGATCTTTTCAAAGAACTGACTTTTCCTTTTATTGGTCAATTTGGCAGCCTTTATTTGATTGTTTCCTGTTTCATTAATTTCTGGATAGAGGGACATATTCCTTCTGCAGTTTAGAGGTTATTTCTAAGTTTCTTTGCTAGATCATGGAATGCATATTTCTTTGATTTTATTCACCTTGCTTCCCAATAATTATCAGAAGAACTGAGTTTTCTTCTGTCACTTTGATCAGATGTCACTTTATTTTTTTTTTCATGTATTTTCTTGGTTGGAGTAGAAGAAGTAAAGAATTCATACTACAATTGTTTGAATTCAGGTCCCAGTTATGTTGAAGGATAGATATTAGAAAAGTAGCAAATTATTTAAGCACCTTGTATCGTTAATGAAATCAATAATAATGCCAGTTACATAGGATTTGTTGTGATTTAAATATGTACATATAAGATAATATTTTAACGTTAATGACAATCCAGAAATATAAAAAAATAAATCTTTTATAGGTCAAGACCAGGGTCTCTGTTCTATATATTTAAAAAGTACTTATTTGGAAGTGTAAATGGGTTGTTCCTTTTAAGTTTCATGTTTTAACATTTTGTGAATTCTTTCATCTACCTTTAAAGTCATTAGTTTACAAAACTTAACCCTGAGCATTAATAATTTTGAACATGTTTAAATGTCTCCCTTTAAACATACCAAATGTTGGCTTATATATAATATGCTTAAGGAATCTTCACGTAGTTTTTCCTTCTTTAAGGACTCTGCTGAGGCAAAATTTCATAGTTATTACCTAGCATACATGTATATTTGTTACATGAATATATAAAATAGATGAAGCCTACCCACTGCAGCCCTTTTTTCTTCATTTGCCTCTCTCTATACCTTAGGACCATTAATACTGGCAATTTTCTCTTAGTATTGCAGGATAATGTTTATCTCTAATTGCATTTGTTTTCAGACTTTTAGTACATTATTACAGTTTCTTATTCAGTGATGTCTTGCTTTTATTGAGTTTATTTAGTCGTGACTTAAATATAATGTAGTTTCTATATATTTGATGTAAGGAGGTAGAAATTAAGTTTATATTTGAGTCAATACTTTTTAGAATTGTGTGTTTATATGTCATATCCCTTATATCTGGAGTTTCATGGTCATGAGGCACTTGATATGGATGCAAGGATCTGAATTTGAGCCTTCTGTAAAAGAAGCAAGCATTCTCAGTGGCTAAACTGTGTCTGTTTCCTTCGGTCACTATTTTGAAACTCAAGTGTCATCACTTGATACAGAGTCACCTAAGAGATAAACCTCTGAGCATGTGTATGAGGGGAATTCTTGACTGGGTTAACTGAGATGAAAAGATCCACCCTAACTGTGGTAGCACAATTACATGGACTGGGATCACTGACTGAATAAAAAGGTAGGGGTGAGTTGAGTTTCTGCACTCATCTCTCTGCTTTCTGCATACGCACAGGGCAATATACCTCACATTCCTGACAGTCTGTCTTCCTTGCCATGGTAGATGCTTCTCTCAAACTGTGAGCCAAAAGAAGTCTTTTTTTTTAAGTTGCTTGTTGTATATGATGTCATAGCCATAAGAAAAGTCACCGATAAAACAAAGTGTAATACAATATGCATTGATTACATATTTTAAGAATCATAAACTGTATTTAGCAAATTTAAAAATTAAAAATAATTTCTAATATATGTAGAAAAAAAAGAAGGGCATATGATCAACACTTCCAGAAATGTTTATATTGATATATTCCTCAGTGCCTGAAATAAAACAAGTGAATTGATAAATATTAGAGATGATTGTATAATTATATTTTATCCACTTTGTTTTATATTTAAAATAATAATATAACTTACTAAGCCAAAACTCATTAAGTATAAACTTTTTCACAATTGCTTTGACAAAATTGTGATCCTTCTATTAGGGTAAACAGAACTTTCACAACAGGAAATAAATACTAAACAATAGTGAAAAACAAAACTTTTAATAATATTAATTCTGGTATCGAAGACATGTTTTTATTGATATATATATTCTAGCTGGAATAAAATATTATGGTTTAGAACCAAACTATTCTCTCATACTATTACAGTATTTTACATGATTTGTGTGACTTTGTTTCTAAGAAGAAAACTTAGGGAAGAAGGGTGAATGTTTCCTTACAGTTAAAGATTTTAGTCCTATTACTAGAAGGAACCCAGGGCGACTTGAGTACATTGCATCTGCTGTCAGGAAGTACAGAATTCTGAATGACTGTCTTCAGCACTCATTCTCTCTGTTATATAACCTAGGACCCAGCTCAGGAAATGATACAACCCACAGTGGGTGGGTGATCCTAGCTCAACTAACACAATCCTCACTGGCATGTCTAGAGGTCCTTCTCTGGTGGCTTTAGAGCTCATCAAGTTGACAGTCAATATTAGTTACCACAAATAGTTACTTAATGATTTATATGCAAATTAAAAGCTAACTCAGCGATAAATAGCTTCTGTTTTCCTCTCCTTTATTTATAATTGTATGTTAAATGAAGAAATCAGCATTAGTGTATAATGTTATGTTGTATGGTGACATATTTGTGCTCCTGAATATTAGAACTTCACACAACTGCTACATTTGTCCATTCTCCTTTACTGACTTACTAAATTATTGATCATATTTGTCAGATCCTCTCTGCAGCAGGAGTGGCCATCATTTGTGATTGGTATGAGTCTTATATGCTATTTTGAAAACTATTCTTACATAAGGATTTCCATGCATTTTATCAGAAAATTTAGAGGAAGCTTCTGATGTCTCCCTATTAGAATAATCTTTGACCACTGAAGAGGCTTCACAGTATGATAGCAGAGATAGTTATAGACTATGGAGTCTTTTGCAAGTTTGTAACTGAATATGTGAGGAAGTTAACCACTAATTATAAAGTGTCAATGTTCAACTATTTTGTTAAAAATCAACATCATCTATAATATTAATGTAAACCCTACAAGTTAATTCATATACCATGCCTTTACTGGGGGAAAAAGAAACCTGACTGGAAATTGAAGAGATCGAAAGAGAAGTCTGGCAGAAAGGATTTGGGCACTGTGGTGAACTCTTCTAATCCTTGCATTTATTGAGCTGAAGAAATGTGATTTCCTGGACTTTCGGGCTAACCTGTCCTCAATGCGTGATTCTGTCCCAAAAGAAAAAAATATTAAAATAATAGAAATCTGATAGGAAGAGTGCACCTTATCTGCTAGCTTTCTACTTAGTTAAAAGCTAGAGAAATTTATTTTACATGCCCAGAACCTGGACATACAAGAGCACATGTCAGCATGTATAGGCTCTGTGGTGCAGCTCTACAAGGATTCCTTTCCTCCTCTAGCTCTTTATGTATCTCTACCTTGCAGTCAAATCAAACCAATTCTTGCTTCTTTCTTCATGTGGCTTTCCCTACATGCGTCCCGTTAGCCATTCCTTGCAGAAGCATCAGTTAAATTTAATTAAAGCCAACTATACTGCATTTTGACCTCATTTTAAATTTCATTACTTTTCAAAGACCTTCTTTCCCAGGAGATTCCACTCATAGAAACTAGGAGGGAAAGTTTCAGAGCAAGTCTTTGGGGATAAAATTCAACCTAA
Source organism: Ondatra zibethicus (assembly GCA_004026605.1). NCBI lineage: Eukaryota > Metazoa > Chordata > Mammalia > Rodentia > Cricetidae > Ondatra > Ondatra zibethicus. The sequence goes on from PVIU01017907.1 coordinate 7,024, forward strand.
AGCACATGGCTTCTGCCCAATGCCAAGCAGGTGAAATAAAATAAAATAAAATAAAACAACAACATGCTGGGAACATTACCTCACTTTTTGGCCCACTGAATTCCTAAGGGAGTTTCAAAGGCCTGAATGTAAGGATATGATTAATTATTCTCCACTTTGCATCTAGGTTTGATGCAAAGATTCTTTCAGCCTATGCTAACTCATTTTGCATGCACATCTAAAATCTCCTGCTACTTCACAATGATCCATACACACATATAACTTTGGTTAGAGCTGAAAATACAACGAAACACATTTTTTATTTTCATTGCTCTAGTAATTGCTTCTTCTACCAACAAAATCTGAAAATTCTTAGCAGTGATTGTACCTGGTGATTTTACTTGGGGACTCTCAAATGAAGGTATCATATTCCACTGGAATCAACACTGGGAAACATAAGACCTCACTTTCTATTTCTCATGACTTAAAGGACGCAGAAATGTCACCTCTAAATGGATTTTCATGTGCCATTAAGACAGAGTGGCTTTAAGGTTCCATTTACTTGTCTGGACACCTAATGCCCTTATACCCATTTAAATTTTTATCTACTGTTTTGTGGTTTAAAATGAGTTAAAATATGCTACACCTAACTCTTTTGTTATTTTCAGTAGAGAGTGATTCCTCCAAATGACCTAATGTGCCATTTCTCTAGGAAGCACCATTTTTTAAAACAGTAGATGAAAATCTTTGATGGTAATCTGATACATCAATATAAAATAATTCTGAATGCTATTTGTATAAAGCAAAGTACAGGATCAACAAGTCACTAAAATAAGTGAAGACTATTAATGATAAATTCAAGTGAAGTCAGTATAATGAACTAATAAACAAGTAAAAAATGACAGAATGGGCAATAGTAAGACCCACAAGGAATTTTATGATGCTGCATTACCTGGAGGCTGCAAGAAAAACACACATAAAACTTAGAGGCAAAAAAAGAACCTTCTGTTCAATTTCTGCATAACACATTTAAGTTGCATTTTGTCATTTTTATCCCAAAATACCAAATTCAGCTCATAAATTAATGATGTAAGTGCTATATGTTTAAAACATTGTATATCTTATTTTGCTGTTTGCCCATGCCTCCTTGCCTCCTAGCACACACAAAACTTTTCCTTCAGGCCATTTCATTACCACCTCATTTTGTATCTACATTTCAGAAGTAAGACATTCACCCACACCCCATACATACTATTGATTTCTAATGATCATCAATAACATCTTTCTAGAAAATAATCTCATTTTTCTTTAGTAATGGGAAAGCTAGAAAATAGCCAGAGGAAGACTTTAATTTCTCTCCCTGGAAAATATAGAAATGGATTAAACTGATTTATGAACTAAATTAATATATTTGGGAGCATTTCAATGCCAATTGTTATGGTGACTTTCATATTAAATGGTCCAATATGTTAGAGAACTACGTTAAAGCTAGTAAATATTAATAAAAATATCTTACCAGTGTATTTTAGTAGGAAAATAAAAAGGTAGGAATTTAAAAAATATTATTGTTATACATCCAATCACTGCAGGATAAAAAATAACTCTAAAAGAGAAGGCTTAGGAAAAAGAAGATACCTCTACTTGCAAACGTTAATGTGAGAAGAGTGACTCAGTATTGGATCTAAGTTAGATCATGTTTGTAGCCAGGCAGGGGATAATGGTGATGGAAATGGCTTGAAACTACACCTAGCAGCAAACATAAGACTTGGAGTTTGGAAATGTCATGCAGGAGCTCAGGGAAGGAAGGAATATTGAGCAGTTCAGTGTGTTTTTCACTCCCCTATTAGAAGTTTTGACTCTGTGAAGCTGTTAGGCTACTTTATCCCTGATTTATGTGGGAGTGAAAGGATGTGATGGTAGAGATGTGGCACCCAATAGCACCCTGCTGAAATTACTGAGACAAACAGAGAAGAAAATTCAATTGCATAACAGTAATAACTAATGAAATATGGCAGACAAAAAATATTGCAATTCTAGAATTGTCAATAAATATCACATAACATACAAGACTGCTGAGGAGTGACTATCTTACTTTGGGTTTCTATTGCTGCTACAAAACACCATGACCAAAAAGCAAGTTGGGGAGGAAAGGGTTTATTTAGCTTACACTTCAACATTGCTGTTCATCACTGAAGGAGGTCAGGACAGGAACTCAGATGGTGTGGGATCTGGAGGCAGGAGCTGATGCAGAGGCCGTGGATGGGTACTACTTACTGGTTTCCCCTGGCTTGCTCAGCCAGACTTCTTATAGAACCTAGGACACCAGCCCAGGGATGGCACCTTCCCCATCGATCACTAATTGAGAAAATGCCTTACTCTTGGATCTTGTGGGGGCATTTCCTCTACTTAGGATCTTTCCTCTCTGATGACTCTAGCTTGGGTCAAGTTGACACACATAACCAGCCAGTACAGTGATCAAACCTCATCATAAGATCTTTCCCTGAGACAAATGTCGTATATGATTGTGCTGTCCTTCATCCCTGACATCTCTTCCACCCACTTCTTTTGATGCTCAATTGTTACAACCTGGGTATTGGATAAAAGGACATCGTCAAGGGAGACTTCTAAATCTCCTTTCTACTACCACATTCTGCCAAATTACACTTCTCGTTCCCTCTCTAACACTCTTAAATTGAATCCTTACTCAGTGATCTTTTAGCATTTACCCTTTCAGCTAGCTTCTGTTTTCTTTAAGACTCAAAACTAGCTTCAAAAGCTTAACCACTATAGAAGAGTTAGTGCACTTACAAGATAATACATGGCAGGCAATAGCTGAAAAGTTGCTGTAAACAGAATTAAGTGTTTTCACAAGTACTTATGTGAATGTATAGGCATATATGAATAAAACAGATGCATGAGAAACTCCCATACCAGGAATTTTCATTTATTAAAAGTATATTTTATATAAACAGGTAAGGATATACAACTTACATTATTTTGAGATAATTAATTATAAATTCAGAGTGATAGATTTGTAAAAAAATTAGATTCAAACTCTGATATTTATAAATTAGTATAAAAATAAAAAAGAAACACTGGGTGGTGGTAGCACACGCCTTTAATCCCAGCACTCAGGAGGCAGAGGTAGGCTGATCTCTGTGAGTTCGAGGCCAGCCTGCTCTACAAGAGCTAGCCCCAGGACAGGCTCCAAGCTACAGAGAAACCCTGTCTCAAAATAAATATATAAATAAATAAGAATCTTTATAAAAGAGGAAATAAAATATTTTCCAGAAATCAGTGGAATTCTTGGGTTATAGAATATTAGACGGATGTATTTGATTACATAATATTTTAAATTTTGTATACATCAAAAAACACAATGGAATTTTTGTCTACAATTACGTTTATGATTATTTTAGACTACATAAATGCCTATTATTAGAAATTATACAAGATTCCTATTTCCAAGCAAATTAGTCATCCCACAATATTCATAGAAGGCATCAGTTATTGGATAATAAAAGTAAAATAGCTTCTTGTATAAAAGACAACAGTAGCAGACACCAGCATCCTGGTCTACTTCTGTTTCCCTCTTTGTATGGTGACAAATGGAAGCAAGACCCTGAACACACAGTAAGCTTCAGCCCAAAGGGAATGCTAAACATGTGAACACAAATGTTTAAGAGAGCAGTAAACACGTCAGCCATTTTCTGCATTGTGTGCTGTGTTGCCTCTGGCTTGCGTGACTATCAATAAGCTTGTTCTCTGTTATGAAGAGTCTGTCTTTCTCTTCAAAGATTGTTGAATGCATAAATATTCTTGACATGTTGTCCAGACCACAAAGCAAGATGTACAGAAATGACAGAGCCTCATGGAGAATGTTATCCTAATTTTTATTTATTCTAAGCCTCTTCCTCAGTTAAACACAAATCCAATTATTCCAGAATTATGTACCTTTCTCTCTAATATCCATCACTGCTCACTATCTACTGAACCATTTCTCTGTTTACCTTGGAGCAAAGTTTTCTATTTTTCACTTGTTTGTATACTTGCTTGTTTGTTTATGTGTTTAGTCACCTGATATGTATGTGAGGCTGTGGGAGAGACAAGGAAAGCAGAGAAAGGTAATTCTGCATGGAGGACCCCACCTGACATGGGTAGGAAATAGTGATGAGGTTATCAGTGAGAATGACACAGAGTAACTAGAGCAGGAGAAGCTAAGAAATGCATCTGGGTACCATGACACAGGTTGTGACAATATTGAGACCAAGATTTATTTTTCCTTTCCTGAATTTTCTCCTCATTCTGTCTACATGCTTCTACTCTATACACACTCACTAGGAAGCTAAGAAGCCAGATCAACTTTAATAAAGCTCTTGTAAGTGTCCAGAGACCAAGCAGTTCAACAAAATTTTGAAACATAAGACTTTTTCAGTATGGAAACAATTCTCTTTTCAGAATTCCATGGAGATGTTGACCAAGTTTTTCCACAGCTTAAACTTCAGTTTCTCGGCTTGTTATCTTTCCGCACAGCTTGGTTCTTCATAAAAGTGCCTGCTACCTGCACAAAATTATGCAACTGTGGTGACTTCCTTTTAAAGAAGAAAAATTGCCATAGGGGGAGGCAACCAACTCACCAAGGTTCAACCGGCCCAAATGTGTGGGGAAGCTGTGAAGAACATGGAAGGGGAGATGAATAGAGCCTAGGGCATTTAGAAAAATATAATTTGAAAAACTTTCAGTTTTTCATGAAGATATCCAGTAGAAAAGCACTTATCATAGCATGGAGAGCCTGCCTGTGTAATTCACTATGGCAAGGGTTCAATACATCCAATATAGTACTGCATTACAACAAAACAAGCTTGCTGTATGTTCACGACAAAATTGGCATTATGTCTGTTTGCCAGGACAGGGGAAATGTCAGTTCTGAGTTATGGGGTTAAAACATTCTTGCAGGCAGAAAGGAAAATTTCTCAATCCTTGAAGCTGTGGGTATCCAACAGTGGAAAGCACACTACGTCTTTTATTTCATTCTAAATCATGGTCTTTGAATGATTTTAATACATAGACAATGAGTATTACACATCAAGATTTGATTACTCAAAAACAAATCATTTTTAGATTAAGAAATAGCTCTAAGCTTCTTAAAGAATTCTCAAATATATTTCAAAGTATTTAATGTGTTTGATTTTTTTACTTTCTATTTTATCATAAATAAAACTCATCTAATAATAACCCTTTCTCAAAAAAGTATTAGCATCTAACTCACTTTTGTAAAACTTGACTTTAGGAGTTATATATTTAATAATTGTAAAAGGGTTATATTTTAAAGAGCCAACATTTGAACACAGAAGCACAATCATGGAATATATAACTGTTCTATGTATTTAATTTTGTTATTCTGGTTTTGTTATTCTAGTTTTCATATATGTGTATGCATGTATGTATACAGAGATATACCTGTGCTCACAATATCTCATTATTGGATACTTGTAAGTGAATTTACATTTATTGACATAGATGCATTTGTATCTAAAAGCATCTAAATAAAAATGCTTTAATTCAACTCTGTGAAATTAATTCAATGATCTAACTGATTTAAGCTTTTTCTATCTTATTTTTATCTTTATTTTTGGAGACATTAATGGAAGCATTTGAAGATTAGTTCATACTAAAGTCTACTTACTAAAATATTTTCAAGATTAGCACAGCCTGCCCTTTCTCAAGTATGTCCTAACCTGTTCATGTGGCCTGTATCCATAGAAAATCAACCATAATTCTGTGCTTCACAACTGAAGCATGAGTGATGTTATTTTTATTGATTGGTTAAAATGGCTGTGTTTGACTATTCTTGGTTTGTTTTAGATCTGTGTATTATGGTCTACTTTGCCTTCATATTACTATTCTAATTGCATCTATGTTTCATACTTTTTTCATGGAAGGTTTTGTGTTTTTTGATATGGAAATGAACACTTGAAGATGAAAACTGGCCTTGCAGCATTAACCTATGGAGCAGCAAGCACAAAAGCTTAATTGTACTGTTGTTGTGTGTTGCCCCGCTGTTTATAACCTTCTCATCATAAGTTTTAGGGTGGTCTCAAGTTCTGTTCCTTTTAGTTGTTTTCAGTCACAATTTCTCTTACAATATAATATTACAGCTATCCTTGCCCACACAATTGAGAATGTCTTCATGTCTTATTTTCTAAGAGAAAAATTGCAGAACTGCAGGGCAAGATCATTTTTGCCTTCACTGAAGAGTGTCGAATTGTTCTCTAAAGTTTTTTTTTTTTTTAACCAAATTATACTTTCACTAGACACACACATGACTTTTCCTTTATGTTCTTGGCCACACAAGAAGCAGAATTACATTTGTGTGAAAGTCACTCTATTCCATTTCAGTGCATCTTCCTGAGCTCATCTTAATCTGATCTGCATATTTTCTGATGCATACTCATCATGTCAGTATCTCTTTATCATGTTCTACCTTCCAACAGCTTGTGGACAATTTTGACATCTCGTTTAATCCCAAACCTCCATCAATATTTTAATGCTCCAATGACCAGCATTTTAGGATGTGACGTGATTTGATGGTGATGGGGATGTTTCTAATAAGATCAAGCAAGCCAGGGGGAAGGACCTGGACCTGAGAAGATTATATGAAAAGATTCAATCATGAACAAGAGATGGCCAGAATTTGGGCTAAACTCCTAGAAATGCAGAGTTGATCTTCACCACAATAAGAGTCATCTCCAGATCAGAGTCCCAGCATCTCTATTTTCATCCTTATGAAGTGACCAAATGCAGCTGCTTGTGTGGCATATAAAGGCTTATTATAAAGCTATACATGAACATTTTAAGAAAGTGAAATGAAAAGACAGTGTGCACCTTTTCTACCAGCTGAAATCTGTAATTCTATTCTATTTTTTCAACATTCCTCTTATTCTGAGATAGGTACATTAGTTTAAAAGCTCAGAAACATCCCAAGATTAGATAAACAATGGAAATGGAGTTTTTCAGCAATGATAAATTCTCTCAAACCGGTCAATACAATAGCTCCTGGTTTACTTACACACCAGCCCTAAAATTTTTGATATACTAGGAAATGAATAAATATATTCATCCTTTCAGTTACAGAATAAACTTATTGATCTCCATGTCCCTGATGATCTATAAGAAGATGATGATCTTGTAAATTACTATAGAATAATAATTTTCAATTCACAACCAATCTGCCAGTGTCTTAAAGGAAAAGAAAAAAATTGCATGCATTTCCACAGCAATGCTTGAAGATATCTATGTGTGCCCTAGGATAAGAGACACACATTTCTCCCATGTTTCACGGGCAGGGGGGTTACCCAACTTGTCAGGGACAACTTTTCAGATGACTAAACATAGCTTTTTAAATCCTATACAGTTTCAACAGACAGGAGCCAGAGGCTAGAAATAGCTGTAGGGAATACATTTCTAGCTCCCTCCCAATCAAATGAAAAGTGCTTGAAATGATCACTAGAACCAGAGAAAACTTAACAAGATTCAGGGATACCATATTTGAGAGTGATGGAGAAAGAGGAAGTAAAGAAAGAAAGTGAGAGAGGAAAGGCAGTGAAGGGTAGAAGGGCTTGAGGAAATTCTTTAAGGCAGCCTCCGTATCTACAACTATACAGATTAGAAGTGGACAAGAAGCTATTAAAAAAAAAAAAAAAACAACTATTGAGAATAGAGAAGAAAAACTGGGAAATGCAAAGGAAAGAAGTGTACTCTTCTGCTTCTCCTCCCTCTGGGAGAATGTTTCCTGAGGAGCATGCGCATACTTGGGCAAACGCTCTTTGCACATCTATGAGATATATAACATTTCAAAATATTTTTAAAAATGAGAATACAGGAGAAGTTAGCAAAGCTACCTAAGGCTGCGTATTTTCAAGCCTGCACTAAAACTGAGTTAATAATTTTTCTTTCATTCAGCTTATTAGCTTTTATTCTTACACTGGACAGATCATATTAATCACTAAATTGAGATAACTTCATAAATCAAAATATCTAGAGGAAAATACACACACACACACACACACACACACGTCCCGAATTGAACACATTCTATTTGAGCTATCTGCATACATTTTATATGAGAGGACAATAATAGCCCTATAGGTTGGGTTTATAGTGGTAATCATGAGCAGAAAAGATGTTATTGTGATTTAACCTCTGGGTGGTGCTTGTTCAAAGTAACAGTTAAATGGGTATGAGAGGAGCTCAGAAAGTGGGGTCAGGTTTGAATAGATCTCAATCCTACACTGGGAAACTATCATCAATGTTAACTTGGGTTCCTCAGTTAACCTGTCTCAATATTCTTATCTTTAAAATGCCAAACTATAAAAATTAAATGGAATTATGTGCATAAAGTACCTAACAGATTGCTGGCCACATGGAGAATCCTCAATTCACATAAATTTCTTTCCCATAGCAAATAACAGCCTTCTGAGCACATTTATACACTCTCTAAAACCATTTGAATTCAACTCATTTCGACAAACCCTCTTCTTTCTACATAATTATAATTAAAATGGTATTGAGAGGGGGCTGCAAACGATAGCCTTTGGGCGAAATCCAAGCCACCACCTGTTCTCATAAAGGACTGTAGTAGAAGACAACACCACTTATTTTCTACATATACTATGAAGTTCTTATATGCAATGGATTGACATTTTGTGCATTGTGATAACAGAATTGAGTAGTGGCAGAGAAAGCCAGATGTCAAAGTTCAGTCTATTTATTTTCTGACTATGAAAAAAAAATGTTTGCCAAATAATGCATAAAAAGGAGGCTTTGCGGTATGAAACAGAGCAAGACATTGCCTTTATGGCTGTTATTTTGTTTGATTCTAACAAGCATCTCTGTATGCTAATCTTTAACTCCCAGGGGAATGATATAAATATAAGTACATTGAGTCATCGAACTGAGTAAGTAATCAATTTGAAAAGACTGTGGCGGAGGCCGATCCTCCATGAAGTTGCAAGAGGTCATTTATACTCACTTTCACTTTGTTTCCATGTGCTTTAATTTTTGAGGCAGTGTCTTACACATAGTCTGGATGAGAACTAAATACCCTGATGTGATACCACCCTAACAAAGAATTTTGATGTTCCTCCTTGGCAATTATTCTCCAGAATGTGTTCATGCTTTAACATCTTAAAGATATGAAGGTTGCTTGATAATTTCTATTGATTGATTGATGGATTGATTGATGGATTGATAAAAGGAGATGAGACCTATAAACTCTCTCACCAACCATTGTTGAAAGCAATTTACATGATCTCAGCCACCTACAAGGAGTTGAGGCAGGAATATTTGAGCTTTTGCCAATCAATAATTTTGTGCCTTATATAGAATATCTAGTTATTATCTTGGAAATTTAAACATTTTGACATATTTTGTGTTAATATTTCTTCATTCAGCAACTCTTTGAGTACTTAGTTTGAGTTTAGGCTAGTGGTTCTCCATCTGTGTGTTGCGACCCCTGTGAGGAGTACATATCAGATATCCTATATATCTACATTATGATTTAGAACAGTAGCAAAATTACAGTTATAAAGTAGTAACAAAATAATTTTATGGTTGGGGTCACCACAATATGAGAAACTGTGTTAAGGGGTCACAGCATCAGGAAGGTTGAGAACCCCTGGTTTAGGGGATAATTAAAGAGTATGACATGCATTTCCCACAGATTGTCTTTCAAGTCTTCTTGAGGATTCCAATAGAACTCAACATGCTTTGCTATGTATCAGAGGACTTCCCAAACTCCCCATGCACAGAAATTAATTTCTTTATGTTCATTTTTCACCTTTCTCTAATTTTCTCTGTATCTGTACAATATGTTAAATAAACTACACAAATGTGACTAGGCAATCTAAACAGCATATGTTATTAAAGTCAATAAAAGCACATATTTCAACCTGGAACTTTCCCTCACATTTAATGGCCAAAATAGTATTTTAAAGATCTTCAAACAAAAAAAAAAAAGAGTTTAAATGAAAAAAGGAGTACAGGTTTTTTTTCAAACTACAATAAGCAATGCACATGTTATTTTATATTAATTTTCTAACCCTAGAAAAAGCAAAGATGTAAATTTTCACAGGTATCGTTTCATTGCCCCTATGCATTTTTCAATGTTTATTAATATACAGAATTAATTTCTAAAATGTGAGGTCCATTTGAAATCAACCAGAGAAGCAACAGTTACATTTTGTGATTTCAACTCTATCTCTTTCATTATGAAAATTGTAAAAAAAAAAAAAATTCTCAGAGAGTATAACAAAAAAGTGGCAAAGGATCCTGCGGAGAAGTTCCTTAGGCATATTATTCAAAACTAGATCCAGTTTTTCTCCCATGCCATTATTCTTGTCCAGAGTCTGAAGGAAGCAGCTTTCAGACCTGGTGATTTCCCCCAAATTGTCATAAATGAATGGCATCCTTATTCATGAGAACCTGTTCTCGTGCGGAAGCCCACTTCGGTATACACCTTCACCACGAAGGCCTCAGGGGAGAGGATTATATTAACTAGCCCCATGAGTTCTAAACAAAGAGACACAGCACTCACAACGCAATTCAATTTCAGGTACTTATGGAAGGCAGCACATGTAGAAATTGAAAACTGGTCATGTGTTTATGCACAGTGCAGTGGGGTGCTGTATTCTGAACACAAAAGTTATTTGTCATTAGGAGGATATTTCTCCATATTTCTATATTTTATCAAATAGTTGTTTATTTGTCGTTGAGAAAGTCTTCTCTCAGTAATGCCCAAAGACACTGTTGACAATAATACGTATTTTTTTTTCCTGATTTGTCTACCTTAACTCAAAAATTATTTCACTCTTTGTTTCAAATAAGGACTGTCCAAGATGTGTACAGTGCCCTGGTCACAAAACAGATTCTGGTGAATATTTTACCAGTTTTATGATTGTCCCAAAGACAGTTTTAAGGTTTTAATTTTTACAATAAATACAATGGGAAAATGCAGCTTTCAGAAGAAAAAAGGCCACAATATTTAGACATTGAGGAGCATAAGACAATCTTCACCACATGAAACATATAACTGAAAGTGAAGCTACGATGAAATTATAATCTTCACTTTCCAGATTGACACAAATCAAAGATTGTATTATACTACTTGGAGTGAATTAAAATTACACTCTCACTTCCATCTTGCTAATGAAGATGTAATTGTTAAAGACTCTCTGGGTGGGAATTTGCAGTTATTTGTGAAAGGTTTTGATCTATGATTCGTTTTGTCAGAAATCAGTTGAAGGAACCATTTCAGGGCTTTGAAGATGTGTTGGTGTTTGCAATCAATTCAGTGTTGTTTTAATGGTAAAAGCTGAAAGACAAACGTCTGATTCTAAACAAAACGGGTAGGGAATTAGAGAGTAATCAATAAGGTGCATGATAAGTGACCAGTAGAGGAAAATGACAGTGTGCTGGAAAGTCCCTGTGTATGAAATACTCAAAGACGTATGAATGGATGAAGCACAATTCAGAAAACCGTTGCTCCAGGAAACTAGTTAGTGTTTTTTTTGTAATTCACATGCATTACCAATTCAATGGTTTAGAAGGAAATGATTTAAGAAACTACACTTCAAATGATATGTAAGAATTAGAGATGCAATTGTTCAATTATTGCCTTCTGCAATAAATTAATATTAAGATAAAGCTTTTTAAAAAATAATCAAATAATATGCATAATAAATCTTTCAAATGTTATGCAGTATGAATGCATTTTATATTTATTCAAGAAACTCTGTTATTTTAATGTGAAAAAGTAAATGGAAGCTGTTACTCTGCTCATTCTCCATCTCTATACTGCCTTGCATTTTATAAAATTTCTAATATTTGGTTTTAGATAATGATGCTTCTCCTGAAATTAATCTTATCTTTTTAATTATTCAAGTTCCCAGCTTTGCTCATTCTAATTATCCCCAAAGCTCAACAGTATTAGTAAAAATTACATTCAAATTCAAAATAATTCAAATAGAGTCCTTAATATTTCCACAAGCACTTAGCTATTTTTATATTCTCACCTCTTGAGATTAAAAAAATAGAAGAAAATGATGAATGCAGTCAATTGTATTGCTTTAATGTAAGCTATTTTGTGTTTTTACCTTCAATGCAATACCATAGAAGGTGGATTGGAATTTGGTTTTTCTGTCTTCTGATTTGTAAATCCTATCACTCATATTAAGTCCTCATTTACACTTTTAAAACTTTTATGATTCTCATATTCTTTTATTATATGTTAGGTTAATCAGCAGACAGATTTTATGTACATTTTCTAGTGCATTGCCTTTGAGAAATGAAGCTTATTACTCTTTCTGAATAAATAAATATGTAAGGTTGTAATGGTAGATTTCAAACAACATTGGCTGCCACTGAACATAATCTGGTCTTCGAAGATAGTGCAATCAACTTTCTAAAAGATTATGTGCATGCATATGCAAAATAGTAGTAGGTATTATTGAAAATAACAGGGGGTGTTTGTAAAACTAAAAAAATCTATTATGGCATCTATTAAATTATGTAACTGATAATTTTCAGATGGTAATCCTAGTATTTAACATTGATTTGAGTCAGAGGCAAGAGCTCAAGCTTGTAAAAACGAGATGAATAATGGTAGCAATAAGTACCCTCTTCTCATGAGTGAGAGTTATGATTTGATTTATGTCGGGTAAATTAAATTACTATGGCTGGCACTGCCTCTCTCACACTGCAGCAATATTTTCCCTCAGAGTCCATGCTTCAACACTGGATGTGTAGTTTTCAGGAATGGCATTTAGGGACTCTGTACATCATCCCTTCCTTCTGAAACACATACAGTAGAGCAATCAGGCCCAACAAGGGGGGAAATAACCAGATCAAATATGAATCTTCACTGTATTTTCTGTTTTTGATTGTTCCAGACGTCTACTCCATAAATCTCCTTATTAAGGCAAATTAGGGGAAAAAATCCTTATTCAACTATTTTTAAACAAGAAGACAAGTTTGGTTCTCTGACCTTTGAAAAGTAAGCGGGATGCTTTATTGCTTTTATGTCAGTGATGCAAAATGGCAGTGGATTGGAAATCCCAGCTTCCCCTCCCACTTCAGAGTATGGTGATTCCATCTCACTTTCTCCTCCAAAAGCCTTTATAGCAAGGATATTGTACCAACAATCAATCCCGCTACAAATTCTATTGACAGTACTGTTGATTCTGAGACTACATTACTGAAATTGTTAAGAAAATACTGAGTGTTACATACACTTGAAAATTCTTGTCATTTCTGAGTGAAAGAGAAGTCGATAATGACTTTTTAAGGTCTAATAAATCCTCAACCCCAGTTCTCGTTAGAACATAGCAATATCAGTATCAAGAGGAAACCTTCCCATGCAGATGGATGAAAACATTGTTTTGTGATGATCATCACCTCATCTGATAATTGAGAATGAGTTAATGTTTCCTCGTGTATCCATTCAAATTAGAAGACTCTCAACCATGTTTCATTTTTTGTGAAAGATTCTGAAAGCAAACTGCTTGCATGGAAGTGTCACCCTAGTCCCTGCCATACATATATCCAAAGAGTCTGGAATTTTTGAAAGTTCCATCCCAAGTCCCCTCCCCTGGGTGTTGCCTCAGTCCAGACTCCACCTCTGAGAAAGCCCGCCAAATGATGACCCCTCCCCAGACCTCTCCTCAAGGCCACTCCCATACAGTATTTAAACTGCCCCCCGCCCTCAAGAGACCAAACACACGTTTCTTTCAGTCTTCCTTCCCTGTCTCCTCTCTGGGGTGCTGGAGTGCCACCCAGGAGCATTGGTATCCATTAAACCTGGGCTTTGTCTAATTCGGTTTGATTTGGTCTGATTTGAATTATTGAGTCAGCAAAGAGGGTACAAAAACTTTTCATCTGGAGGTTCCACTGAGGGGGCTGTCTTTCCCACTGGTCCAGGCCCACATGTTGGGAAAACACCCTTCTTCCCCATACCTGCTCTCCGCCAGGCTAAGATTGGCTTAGGCTGGGTAAGTTCCAAGTTCCAAGTCATTGCCTTAGAGGCTCAGGGCCTCATGCGATTTGGGGGCTGTCCTCTTAAAGACATGGCCACGCCAGACACCTGACCTGACAGGGACAAGGACCTGTCTTGTTCTGTGGGACAAGGGCCTACCTTGTCCCTGTGGGGCTCCTTTATCAGGAGACATCCTGTTAAGGAATTTCTCATACCGACTCTATTTTTTGACCCAAGTGGATGCATTGAGCTAGTCTTTGATTCCCAAGTCCCAGCATGGACTTAAAAAAGGAACACTTCAAATGCCCTTGGGCTGCCTTTTACAAATCTTTTTAAATTGGGGCTCTCTGACACTTTATATCCATTAACACCTAAAAACTTTTCCTTGCATAGAACAAACAAGCCCCCTCCCCATATGCCCATGGTTTCTGGATAATGTGCTCCTGCTCCACTCACCCTCCCCACCCTCCCTCCCCCTTCTCTAGCTGTTTACTCTTTGTCTACATTCCTGGCATGTGATCTGGTCATGCTGGGATTCTCTCTACAATAGATCCATTCCCCCTGTCCTTCCACTTTAGAACTGCATAGGTATTTCTCTTCTACTTACAGTATCTACTGATCTGGCCCTTAACAGGATCACCTATGTACTCGCCTGGATTCAGCAGCCTACTCCAAAATTTTCAAGTTGGTCAGTTGACACAGGTTCCTAAACAAAGTTTTGCCTCTCTGTTAATATATGTGTGTAAATAATGTGGCCACTGTATGCTTGTTTCGTGTCTGTGTGTGTGCTTGTTTTAAAATCTATAAAACTTGTAACTCCAGATTACAACAGCTCTGGAAAAGCACAAACACATGGATAGCCACTATTTTTGGTTGAGGTCCAAGTGAAAACCTCAACGCCATCTTTGGTAAGGGTACCCATGTGTGCTGGCCCTGCCAAGGAGACATTCTGACATAATTTGGCTTACTAAAATAGTCCTTCTAGTCTTACTAACATTGGTAAGTTGTAACTGGTTGGGTAAACTCTATGTCCAAATTTAACTTATATGTCTAAATTAGATATACCTAACAGGTAATGGTACTCTGATTTGCAGGTGCCTTACAGATCTGAGAGTATGACATTTAACAAAAGAGCTTCTAATGATAGAGACATGCCAGCTCCTGCAACATCCTATAGCTCCTCCAAGAGGATGAATAGCTGCTGAAGACCTTCTGCCTGGAGGCTTGCCTTTGGATATGGCAAAGTCACCCACACAGCAAAAAGCTGCTTTCCACCTCATCAGCTTCCTGAACACTACATGGGGGAATTGATCATCTCATCCTGCCAAGACAGGTAGACTGAACCCTACCCACATAGGAAAATCTTCAAGCCTCCTGGACTCAGCAGCTAAAGGTAAGTACTGCTTCTAAGACTGATATTCACCAAAGACCATGGAGAGACTTGGGATTGCCTGCATAGCTAAAAAAGCTGTCTCACTTCTGCTCATATATTTATCCTTCTCAGACCTGTCTGATGGCACTTTCGATGACTTTAGGTACTGGTAGCTCATTACTTCATTTGTTAAGTTTCTTACTAAAAATACAGACAGGGGTGCCTCTTTCACAGGCTTCGTAGTCCAAAATTGACAAGTTTCAGATATATCTTCAGAGGTTCAGATTTTCCAATTTCTTTTAATTGTCTTCTAAAATGTTCATGCCTTTCAACCTAAAGCCATAGCCTTTTGCTATGAGACCAAGATGTAAATCTGTTCCAGTTGTCTTACAGACACCTGCAGGTTCCTGAAAAAAAAAAAAAAGTTTTGCTAATGTATCAAGGAATCTGGTCTGGTAAAAGCAGTCTCCAGAATTTATTTTAACCCCACCCATTTTCAAGCATATTTTAGAGATCACTCCTGCTCTCAGGGCCAAGACCAACTTACAGAGGGTCTTCCAGATAACACATCTATACTAGTTCGTGGAACTTCGCCATTGATTGGTCCCACCTCTCCTGGCTCAAATGGACACCTACCCAACAACTGAAATCTGGTTTTAAAGACTACTCTCATGGTTCACTTATTCACATGTGCCTCTCCTTTACAACCAGGACAGTAGTTCTCTGTCCCATTCTTTCTGGCAGTTAATCACCCTTCCTATTGCTAGCCCCATTCATAGAGCTGGTAATAACAATCTATTTTATCTCCTAGCAACCTGGCTTCTCATCTCCTTCTAGGAACAGATGCCTGAGGTCTAGGAACAGATGCCTCTCCAGTCACACCTCCTGCTGAGTATGAGCCCACTACTCTTCCCTTCTCCCACGCTTCCCCCATGCCTGCAGGAAGCAGTCAGACTTGAGCAGGTGCCCCTATACCCAATGAGTCTGGATTGTTTGAGTGGAAGCTTCACCTCAGCCCCTGACATCCATATATCCAAAGAGTCTGGAATGTTTGAAAGTTCCATCCCCTGGGAGTTGCCACCACCGAGAAAGCCTGCCCACCAAATGATGACCTCCTCCCCAGTTATGATCAAGACCACTCCCCTAGGGTATTTAAACTGCCTCCCAGAGACCAAACACAGTTTTTATCCATCTTCCTTTACTGTCTCCTCTCTTGGGGGGTGCTGGAGGGTCACCCGGGAGCGTTGGTATCCATTAAACCTGGGCTTTGTCTAATTCAGTTTGATTTGATCTGATTTGGATTATTGAATTGGCAGAGAGGTTTATTGGGATAAAAAACTTTTCACAAACTTTATGGACATACATTATTAGGACAGTTGCTGCTCTGATAATAATTTCATGTCTTGTGAATTCTGCGGGCACTGAGAAAAACTGAGAGAGGAAAAAAATCTTTAAATATCTGGGAGGCAGTGCTGCTAATGAGATTTGCTCTCTGTTTCCCTTATGAATCTCATTAGTACCAGTTTTCAGATTTTTTATCATTGTATTGTTAAGCAAAGAAGGAGTATGATTCATTTCCTTCCCCGATAAAGGTGACCAATAGTTCAAGAGCTGCCATGTAACAGAGAGACTTGGAAAAAGGACTGAAAACGGCTGAAGTATCCAGTATCATTACATGGCAAAAAAGTGATATTTATGTCAATTATTGTCCCATTCGTGCCTGAAAGAAAGTGTGGGTAGATCTCCAAATATGTGTCCACTCATCTAGTGTTTTGATGGCTCCTTCAAAAGTAGATTAAGAATCCTCGATAAAAAATCAGGTAGGTGCTCAGCTGAGTACAAGATCCACTGGATTCCTGGCTACAGGCAGAACACAACACACCAGACCTCATGACCCCTTTCTTGGAAACATTTGCTTTCAGGAAAGGCTTTATGTGTTTACTTTAAAATTTTGTTTAAAGTATAACCCCAAACTGTTCAAAGCAGGTCAAATTTTAATTGAGTTACTAATTTAATAAAAGACCTTTAAACATCACATTTCCTCAAATAATGTTGGCCATTGATAGATGAGCAGAGGCCAGTGAATAAAAACACAAATAAGCAACAAGCAAATAAAGGGCACCATATTCCTTGTTGGTACTAAACTTCTTTAATGCTAGTTTCATTTTTTGGGTAAAGTGCTTTAGTAGTTCAAAATACATAATTTAATTCAAATTTTAATTGCAAAAATGTACATCAATTTCTTGAAAAAACTCAACTTATTTTGGTAATGCACAAGGAAAAAAATTGTTCCTCACAACTCCTTTGAGATAGGGTATGGTTGGTACTTTCCACTCACTTGTTTGACAATGCTGGGATCAAATCCCTATGCCAGGCAAGGACGCTATGACTAAGCTACACCCCAGGCCAGGTTTATGCTTTTATTTTAATCATAGGTCTGCTTCCTTAATAAGCATCGATGAGACTGGGTTTTCATCTCTAGTGTTTTCTTGGGGCCAGGACTTCCTAAGAAACCTTGTACAAGTGAGAAAACAACACTGACCAGAGAATAGTCTATGATACAGTTCAATAGAGGATGACCCTGTGTGTCCCACCTATAAGCAAGGCACTTCCAAGATCCATAGTCTTCCAAGTATAAGTCACTGGATCTGGTGTCCTGGGAAGGGAAAGGACCTGGATCAAGGCACTTAGACCAGGACAGCCCTGGAGATGATGTCAGCTCTTCTAATCATTGGCAGGTGGCACTCTCAGCGGGCAAACAAAAGGTTGCCTCAGTCTAAAAGGACATCTGCATTATTTTCCATATGAATCTTAAGTCATTTGGCTTTCTATTATAAGCAGTCTCCAGGTGCAAGTTCCTAATATCTCCACACATCCATGCATATTTCAGCTTCATATATTCAGAATTGGATTAACTCTGTAGACAAACACACCTGGAATATTTGTCAATGTTTCTGTGTAACTTTTATAGACAGAAAGGGTTGTTTGGCATCATTGATTTCTTATTAGAGATGTTTAAAAGGTGGGTTTGGACACAGCACACAGTTGCAAATAGACAAAATTTATGTTGGTACAACTGCCACAGATGAAAAGAAAGGGCTTTCCTTTTGTAGTTCCTCTTTTCAATCAATATCTGTTTAGGACTCAGATGAAAGGGACTCTGTGAGCAGGTCACAGGCTTTTGTGCTGACATAAATTCTGTCGATTTGCAACCATGTGCTATCTCAAGTCTACACGGACTCTCAGCTGGGCTCTTACAATAGCCTGCCAGCAGGTTGCTTGGCATCCTGTCTCCACTTTCTAAAATCCATTTTTTGCATAGGAGCCAGGGAAAAACCCTTTTAAAGTTTGAAGAGGCTCACCACATTCCTCTACTGAAACTCTTTTCACAGCTCCCCAGGTGCTCTGATTACCTTGCAAAGTCTTGTCACCAGCTACAAGGAGCTAGGTGATTGGGTCCTACTTGTATCTCTGGAATTACCTTCTAGCATCAACGTTGAGTTCATGGAACTCTCACAACTTTGGCCTCATTTCTCCTTATGTAAATATTCAACTGTGACTGAGGCCTTACTGTTCTGCATCAGGACATTAACAGTCATCTTTTAGAATCCTCATAATTGATTCTGACCACTATCCAATCAATGTCTTTCCACTGCCCTCCCTCCCTTCTTGAACAGCTATTGTCTCTTATGTACTCACCTGTATCATTTACCGGCTGACTAATGTCTCTCCATAGTATTCTTATCACCCCTTAACTAATTTCTTTATGAATGGTAACATGTATGTATTCTATTATGCTTTTGAAAAACCCACTGCATGTTTTGTTCATCCAATATTTTATAATCTACAACATCTATTGACTGAGGTTTCCTGTCCAGCCCAGTCCTGCAGCCATTAAGTCCCAAGGAATCACACAGAGGTTTACATTATTTACAATTTAATGATTGGCCCATTAGCTCAGGCTTCTTATTAATTCTTATAACCTATATTAGCCCATTATTCTTGTCTATGTTAGCCATGTGGCTCGGTACCTTTTCGACGAAGCAGTCACATCTTGCTTTCTATGCAGCTGGGTCACAACTGCAGACTGCAGAATCCTCTTCCCAGAATTCTCCTGTTATCATTGCCCCACAACTACTTCCTGCATGGTTGCCTGCCTATAGTTCCTGCCTGGCTACCGGCCAATCAGCATTTTATTAAACAAGTACTAGAAACAAAGGTTTACAGGGTAAAACCATTGTCCCACAGCAAACATCTATCCAATTTTATTGCAAATATAGAAAGCATTTGATGTGATGTACACGGATGAGTGTGCCAAGTACTAAACCAGGAAAACCATGTTAGGACACATTAACAGGTAGTACAATAATAAACATTGTTAGTATTACAAGACGATATTCTTTTCAAAACAATATTTATTAATTCATTGAGACCTTCAGACAAAATATTTAGATCACATTTACCACTTCCTCCAACACATCCCGGATTTATCCTCCATGTTCCCACTGATCCAATGTGTGTATGTGTGTGCACGAACATGCATGCTTGTGTATTGTATTGTATTGCATAAATATTCTAGAGTATAGATGATCTACCATGGATACACCCTTAAAGAAAACTGAATCTCTCTCTGTTGGAGGAAGGCCGTTTGTTGGTTCCAATCTGCCCGGCTAGCTTAGACCAGAAATAATCACACAGAAACTGTATTAATTAAATCACTGATTGGCCCATTAGCTCTAGCTTCTTATTGACTAACTCTTATATTAATTTAACCCATTTCTATTAATCTGTATATCGCCACATGGCTGTGGCTTACTGGCAAAATTCCAAACAGAATCTGTCTGCAGTGGCTCTGAAATCCCACATCCTCTTTCTACAAGCAAATATTAAATGCCAATAGCATCACAACTGGACATGAGACCTCCTGCAACATATTCTCTTCCTTGCTAGGATTTAGTCTGACTTGACCTTGCTCAGGTCCTGTGCATGCTGTCACAATCACTAGGTGTTCATATGTGCAACTGACTAATTTAATACAGAAAACCCTTTTCCTGTAGTCATAATCTCTGGCTCTTCCAAGATCTTCACCCTTCTTCCATGATGATTTCTGAACCTTAGGAGAAGGGGTGCAATATAGATGTCTCAGTTAGGGTTGAACACATCAGGCTCTTATTCTATGCGTCATGACCAATCATGGATTTCTGAAATATTAACAGTCATCTATTGCACTAAATGCTTCTCTGATGAGGGTCAGAGATGCACTTACTACAAGTAAAGCAATAAATCATTAGAAATTGTTTTAATTATATGTTTGTTTTTCAGAATAATACTAATATGTTCTCTAGGGTACATGAACTATCTTGCCAGTTTCTTGGTCCTGATATTAGTGACAAATGTAATTTGTGTGTGGATCAGATTTTTAATCCAACCGGAATATAGTTGGTTACTCCTCCAACATTTGGGGCACTGCTGCAAACTTGTGTATATATTGTATACAAAATTAGGGAGTTTATATGCATATATGTGTATATATCTAGGGATTATACATATATATGTAAATATTATATATATATGAAAAAGCATACACAACATATGTATTGATATCAAAGATGTTTACATTTCCTGGATTTTGTGAACACAGAAGAGCAGGCACCTCTAGAGGTATTCTTCAGATATATCCCCAGGAATGGTACACCTGGCTCAAACTGATTTTGACAGTGGCAGTGTTAGTTTGCACTGCTACCAACAATGACTAAGTGTGTCCCTTTGGTTTGCATATTAACCATCATTTGCTGTCATTTATTTTTTTCATCATGGTCATGCTGACTGGGGTAACTTAAAATCTTAAAATTTCCCTAAGAACTAATGATATTGATCATTGAAAAAAAAAAAGTTTTTCGCCCATTTGTGTTTCATCTTTTGAAAATTCTGTTTAGTTCTATAACCCAAATTTAATTGTGTTTTTCTGAGGATATTTAGTTTGTTGAGTTTGTCTTGTGTTCTAAACACTAGCTCTCTGTAAAATGTATAGTTGGTAAAGATTTTTCCCCATAAATTTTGTTTTATTCCTATATAAATTTATGTGTTTGCTAATTTCTTCTCGCTATTGAGCAAAACTAATATCAGAGTTCTGAAACATTGACATTAAATCACTTCTTTGATAAATTTTATATGTTTGTATTTATAAGGTGTGTCTTGATCCTGAGAAGAATCATCGTGCTTTCAAACTAATTAATACGACTCCCCTTCTTGGTCCTCCTTAAACTCAAGTTAATTATCTGTCTGGTGCTATTTTGATCAAATCTATGTTTTTGTTAACTTCACGGTTACACAGGACTAAACTGTTGTCTTTGTCTTTTATCTCTTATTCCTGAGAATAAGGCATAGCAAGCAGAAAGAGACCTGCGATGTTTGTCAAATGAATGAATGAGTCTGATAATCTATGAAATTACCAACAGCATCTTCAGGTGTGTCCAAGCAGAGTAAATGTGGTCTCTTAGTCACTACAGCCATTTCACTCTGAAAATGTCATAAAAATTAATCTTTTTTTAATGCTTGGTATTTACACATGCAAATGGATGCCTAACTCAAGGTCTCATAACTTACTAGCAAGTAGGAAAACTCTTTCACAGTCTAAATTTTGATTATGTTTATAGCAAACATGTAATTTTGACTTGTTAATTTTTGAATTGTTACGTATTATGTGTTATACCTTCCTGGTAATTATCTTGTTTTACACTAAGAGAGTCACTCTTAATATTAAGATTCTATATTTTTTTAAAAAAATACCTATCTACATTTACACACATGCACACACACACATACCCATGTGTCAGCTAGGAGGAAAAAAAAGGAGAGATTAGAGAGAGAAGAAAGGAATAGATGTAGAGAGAAAAAGAAAAATAGAGAAGCTATCTTTTCCATTTGCCATTTCATTACCAGTGCCTACATTAAACATAAGATGCATAGCATTCATTTAATAAATATTGAGAGTTTAAAAATTAACATAGTTCACACTTAGGACAAATTAGTGATTTTTTTCTTTAGTTAGACCTATATTTATTTATCTCTCTAGTCTTCATGCTTGATTTTTGTCATAGATTTTGTCAGGCTAAAGTGGGACTAAAGATTCCCAGAGCAAAACTCTGTGGTAGCTGCTGCCAAACTATCAGTGAAAAAAAGCATCGCCCTTGACATTTGGGTTGTGCTCCTTCCTTCTACTGGCTAAGCTATCTCTCCTGCCCGATGGTTTTATATTTAATTTGAATTTGAAGGTGAGTCTTCATTTTTGTTTTGTTTACAAATATGGACCTTGAGAAAGTCTCACCTCCTAGAAGAACTTGTTTTTGAGCCTATAAATTCTCTGTCTCCAAACAGGATGGTATGATGTCATTCTTAATTGTATCACTAGGAAATGTTGACTATATCTGCGTTGTGACTCCTAGGATCCTACAATCTTGTGAGTGAAGTGGATATTTGACTTACTTCAGATACTTTATGCATGTGGGTACTGATGATTAATCCCAATATTCAGATATAACTGCCCAAGCATGATGTCTGTCCTGCCTGTTTCCCACAATCCTTAAGTCCCCCCCCCAAAATCACACAGAGGTCTATATTAATCATAAAATGATGGGCCCATTAGCTCAGGCTTCTTATTAACTCTCATAAATTGTATTAGCCCAGTATTCTTATCTATGTTAGCCACATGGCTCAGCATGTTTTTCAGCGAGACAAGTCACATCTTCCTTCTCCTGTGTCTGGGCAGGACTGGGGAGGAATGGGCTTCCTCCTTCCCAGAATTCTCCTGTTCTCCTTGACCCACCTCTGCTTCCTACCTGGTTGTCCTGCCTATACTTCCTGCCTGGCTACTGGCCAATCAGTGTTTATTTAAAACATAATTAACAGAATAGAGACAATTGTTCCAAACCACTTGCCCTCTTTTCAAAAAAAAAAAAAAAAAACCACAAGAACATCCATAGTCCATTTTTTTGGGAATGTGGGAATAGTTTTCCTGCTTGTTGGGGGCTCTGATAATATTATGGGGACTTAAAGAAAATTTAGAGTTATGATCAAGTCCTGATTGGAGTATCCTGTGAGTCTTGATCATCTCAGGAAGCAGTCTTGAATCTGTTCTGGATGTAGAATTCAGACATCCAGGCCATCAGTTCCTACCGGAGATTTCTTAGGTGGTCTTCCTTTATCAAAGCTGATTTTTCTTAACTCAGAATGAATCCACGTAAAACCTGAGTGGGCTTGAAAAGGAATT
This sequence comes from Ondatra zibethicus, assembly GCA_004026605.1. NCBI lineage: Eukaryota > Metazoa > Chordata > Mammalia > Rodentia > Cricetidae > Ondatra > Ondatra zibethicus. Next base: position 30,673 of record PVIU01017907.1, read on the forward strand.
CTAGACACAAATATAGAGTTTAACACAGCTGGTGGCATGCCATAGCTCCTTTAAGAGAGACTTTCCTGACTCAGCACCTATAGCAGTAAAAACGTAGTGGTTTTAAAATGCTGTTTTTCTGGGCTATGCTGCTAGCCTGACCTTTGTCTTTTACAAGAGACAGAGCAATTGAATGGGATTTGTGAGCAGATTGCTCCGGCTTATTTGATGGCAACTTGGACCTGCTGTATGCCTGGAAGTTGGTCAGTGCAGAGATGCAAGCAGCTCTGCAATCCTGGAATGTGTGGAGTGTGGGCAGGAACTACCATATTTACCATAATAATAGTGCAGCTTAAGTTTTAGACTGAGCAGGCAAACAGGTGTTACCATATTACCCTTATTAATGTCACAGATTAAGTTTTTAAGAAGCACTTAGCATTTTAAGAAGTGCTCATGGACAGTAAAGAATTATAGATTCACAATAGGACAGATTCAGACACAAAAGACCTCTAAATGGGTCACAATGTTGGATAAATGTACGTAGGCTTGGGAGAGAGAAGAAAAAGAGTATAGAGAGTCATAAAATAAAGTTAGTGCTTTAAAGAAAAAGGGTAGAGTCTCTAAAAAGACAGAGTACAGATACTCATAGAGTAAAAGGAGTAAAAAAGAAATAAGACACGTAAAAATGGAAAATTCACAGACAGTCTAGATTAAGTATTTTATTGTGTTTTCTTTGAATTTTTTGACTGTGAAGGAGCTAAGTGCAGAGATACATTTTATTGCGTGGGCTGTTAAGCTAAACCAGGATGTATTTTATAAAGGTATTATGACTTCAGAATTTGGGTCTAAGGATATGATGCTTTGGAAAAGAGGTTCTTTTGTTTCCACAGAAGATAAGAACCTCTGGATTGCCTCTAGGTGAATATAGTTTCATGGACCAAGGCCTCCTGAAAGGTTGCCATGAACACCGTCAAAAAATTACTTCACTCAACTGCTGACTGAGACGAACCTAGCACACAGGATACTCCATGAAAGACCTGAACAACTGCGCCCCCATACAGCACAAAGCAGTTTGGAGAGGAAAACCTGTTCCCATATTCCCAAATATTGTTTATAACTGTTTGTTTACATTTAAAGGGGGATATGATATAGATAGTAATAATTTGCATTGGTATGGATCTTGTTTTATTGATACAAATTTAAGGTCAATTTTGTTATATGTATATGTATTTCTGATCTTGATTAAGAGATTGTGATTATGTAGCTCATTTAAAAATGTAATGTATAATTAAGAAATATAGGTTAATAAAGAGTCACCTTTAATAGTCAAGCTTGTAGCCATGTTAGTTAGATTTTATAGATATATAGAGATATATTTCAGTTAGATATTCTTCAAATCTTTCAGAGACCTTTAGAATATGGCATTTAAAATGTTTTAATAACTTATGACTTTTCATGATGGTGAGACACGCCTGCTCCTGGCAGCACCAAGCTACTTCAAGATGAAGATGGGCATCGAAGAGGCTCCTTAGTCATTTGGGCAAGAAACTGCTCTTGCTTGGACTGTTGCATAAACTGGACATGAAGAACCAACAGAGAGAGGACTGCTGAGGTTGCCTAAAAGTGAGATAGTCCTTCAGGGTTCTGATTTATGAAAGAGTCTGTGAGACATTCTGCAGGATACAGAAGAAAGTGACTGAACTGTCTTTGAAATTTCCATGGAAAAGTCTTCTGGATACTATGGGCCTGTAGGCTGAAGATGGATGCCCCAACGGTACAGAAAAACTTTGGGTAACTGTACAGGCAGCGCGATTTCTCTGTCATTTCCAGAGTTTTGGAAGTTGCTTACAATGCACTTCTGTTTACTTTCGTAATATTATATCCTTCTGGAGTCTTTGATGGACTTGGAGAATAGATAGGTAGTTATAGTTATAGTTTTCCTTAGTCATGATAAAAGATAAAGTAGATATAATTATTGTAACTGTAATTCTTACTTGATAACTGTTTTGTTGTATTAATTTTACTATGTTAAAGCCTTCCTTTTTGTTTAAACAGAAAAGGGGAAATGGTGTAGGAGTTCCTTCTGTTTATGTATTGCTTTCATTGGTTAATCAATAAAGAAACTGCTTGGCCTGATAGGGCAGAACTTAGGTAGGTGGAGAAGACAGAACTGAATTCTGGTAAGAAGATAGCAGAGAGAGAGAGAGAGAGAGCTACCATGGAGTCACCAGGTCAGACATGCTAAATCTTTCCTGGTAAGCCATGACCTCATGGTGATATAGAGATTAATAGAAATAGGTTAAATCAAGATGTCAGAGTTAGCCAATAGGAGGATAGAGATAATGGGCCAAACAGTGTTTTAATTAATAGTTTCTGTGTGGTTATTTTGGGTGTAAGCTAGCTGGGCGGCCAGGACAAACAAGGGGACCCTCTCTCTATCAACACAAGCAAATCCTATACTATTTAGAAAAACTCACTTTTATCTTTGTCAAAGTCTACTCCTACATGGATATTGTGTTATAAAATAACTTTTAATTTTATCAGAATTTTGAAGCAATTAATTTCCTCCACTAACCAGTTACTTTGTTTATATTACTTAGTAGTTATTTCTTCAATATAGCTTCATTCCCATCACCCTTCCAAGCTATATATTTTACTTTGACTGTTATAGTATTGAAAATTAGTAAGGAATACATTAAAGACAATTTGTTAATAGAAAATTATATCTCTATTATTGTTTTCCTAAGGAAAAATATCTGATGAAAGTTTATAAATTAAGCACCTTTTTTCTTTCTTATCTCAAATAAAAATAAGATTTCAATATCTTTTTATCCCTCTGATTTGACCTATGAGGTGCAATTAAGCACTTTAGCCATATGCTGTACTCTAAGAGGAATGTTAATAATCAAACAGTTGTGTGATTTCACTTGTGAGATATCCAGAAGTTGTCAAAAGAATAGGAAAGGGAAATTTTTTCACTTAGTTATATTATTGTTCTTTATCACCTTAAAATAACTGTGTACCATTATTTTGTCTCACATACTTGGGCCTCTATCAGCTGTTTCCTTGCAGAATCATGATTGTATATGGTACCTATTCCAGCATCCACATCATTGAGGACATGAAAGTGTCTTCAGCTCTGAGGTGCTTCCTCTACCACAGTCATATCACGTGACTCTCTCCCTCCCAGTGTGTGACTTTATGTGTAAGCAGGGGTAGCGTCCTTTCAGTCATCTATCTAGTCAATCATCCTGTTTCCATGTCTTCAATGTGCCAGCATTGTGAGTCCAAGGGGACGCAGGAGGAAATAAAAGTACTGTCATTTATATTTTTGAAGAAATATGGAAGTTAAAATAAATTGATAAATAAGATCTCAGGTAATAAAAAGTGCTATGTGGAAAAAAGCCAAGTAAAGTGGTCAAGACATATGTGGAAAAGAAAAAAGGGTTCTGGATTCAACACATGAGTTTATCCAAGGGCTTCCTATCACATGAAACAGAAACTATAGCTTAACAATGGGATGAAGAAAGCCAGAACAGTCAAAATTACTTCAACAACTGTAATTACTCTGTGTACTAAGAAACATGGATTTAAAAAAATGATTCGGGTATCTGTCCTGCCTACTGATTTTCATGCTGGAAACACAAGTTTCTGCATATCTTCAGTGGCAAAAAGCAAAATACTTAATTTATCTGATGTATCCATTCAACTGGAGATTCCAGGTTAATCTTACTTGTAAGTCAATGATAACAGTACTTAATAATAAGCTTTGTCACGACTATGCTTTCTTATATATTCTCAACTTTGGATGGCATACAGACTGCATTATATTTCACTCATTTTTTACATCTCTCAGATGTTTTACAATCTGAGAGAAAACCCTCAAAACTTATTTTGAAAATTATCCCTGAATATAATATAGTATAATATGATCAAACAGTGTCTTTATTGCAATCCTCCTTAAACTCTTAATATATTTATAATTAACTTTGGATAATATGTAGCACAAAATAATGAAACCAATATTATTTACATTTTGTATTTAAAATGTATACGTATGTGCTAATGTAGGGTTTGACTGACAAATAATATTATGAAGAATTCATTCTACTCAAGTAATTCACCGAGTCAGTGACTTGTTCAAGATGTAAAATCTAGTATAGGGATTGTTTGTTTAAGTATATAGGGAATGTTGGTTGCATAAAGAAGGCAAACTACTTCTTATGCCAATTTAAGGACATCAAAATTTAAAATATAGTCTAGATATTTGGTGAAATTTAGCTAAGACTTAAAAAGAAAATAAATATTCAGTTTCTCTAAAAGCAATCATTAAAATAATTAATCTGTAATTTAAGGTGATACAACAAATGTTAAGCCTATTGGAAGTATGATTTAAGCAAACAATAGCTTCAATAAATTTAATATTTAGCATAGAAGTAAAAGTCTCTGCCTCCAAATAATCTTTGATGTGCAAAATTTATGCCATGAGGACATGAAAAAGATTTTAAACAGAAATCTGAAAACCTGGGAGAAGGGGAGTTACTCATAAGGATAAAAGTAAAGTAAGAGCAAAGTCCTGTTACAGGAATGGATCTGAGGTCTTTGGCCAATTGTGACTCCCAGAATTCTATGGCCCATTGCCCCTTGACCATGAGCTAAGCCAGGAAGAGAAGCAGCCAGAGTCTAAAGTTACTACAGTTTAGAATTATAGCTTGGCATTCCCTGCCTGCATTCTTATTTTTTTCATATGATAATAAATGCACCATTTTTTAAAAAGGCATTTTGAGTTCATGGTTATTTGTTGCTTGCAGGAAAAAGATACCAGGCAATGTGAGTTCCTTTCTATAGTTTTTTAATCTTCTTCAAATTGATAAACTATGAGCAGGTAATCTTGTAGATGCTGTGCCAGGGGACTTTATTTTCCAAGATTTGCTTGCTCATGCTCCCATATAACAACTTAAAAACACTTGCCACTTCACATGAAGCTAATCGGCCCCTTTTTGCATCAGCAGGCAGTCCCATGGGGAAAATCCTTATTCTGGGGTTACTAAGTAGGAGAAGAGTGGACCCTAGACACTGGACATCCAGTGCTCAAGGGCCAAACTGCTACTTTCTTTACAAACCTCTGTTATTACTGGTGTTGGGCATAAAACTGTAGGCTGGATGGGATTCTAAATTAATAAATCCAAGAATCATGAACTTCTAGTAAGAAGATTTGGGGCAAGTCAGTTGGAAACGATATGGTGAAACAGCCTTTTACATGGCATCTTTCTGGGAAAAAAGTCCCATTATAACATCTCATTTATTCAAAAGTTTAGCCTAATATTGGAAGAGCCAGGTGCATGTGTGAGTTGAGAGAAAAGTATTCATTTAATGCTGAGTATTGAGATTTGCTTTATCAGTCCTAAATGTCTTGAAAGTAAAATGCATTAACTATGGGAATGATAACTTCTGAATAATGTCCTGAGGAATGACAGACATGGAGGTACTGAACAGGGTACTATACTCAACTGAAGCTGCGTTGCTTTTCACAAGTTTCATAAAGAATCTATACTTTTACTATGCACTCTGGCCTATTCTGATACCCTTACATGCAAACGCATACAAAGAAAATATAATCATGTATTGTTTGAACATGATATCAGAAATGGAAGTGCAGCAGTTCAATGAGCTAAATGTGAAACGTGGGGAAAAGAGCAGGTAAGATGGCTTACTCTGTAAAATGTTGCCTTGAAGACAAGAGCCTGTGTTTACTTCCCAGAATCCATCTGTAAAAGCCCAGACACAATCACCAAATGCTAGCTCAGAGCTATGGAGGTAGGTATGGCTCACTGGCAAGCCTGGCAACCCTCTTTGACAAGTTCCAAGTCAGTGAGAGATTTTGCCTCAAAACAGAAGGATAAACGTAGTCAGAGTGTGTACAACAATACAGGAGACATAGGTTGGTTTTCATGTCCATATGCACTCTGCCATACAAGAATATGTACTCATACAAAGAAATAAATAGGGCAGGGACTCAAAGTATAATAACACACAGATTCCCTAAAAGAAGAAATATAAGACATTAAAGGAAGAAGGCATTTTTTTGAAAATCAATTAACTTCATAGAAACTTTTACAAGAATGAATCTGATTATGATCATGTGAAGAAAGTCCAAACAAGGTAAAGAAATCTATTATATCACACTATTAAACCTTAAAAAACAGACAATAGTATTTGAACCATTTATCCCCCTATATAACATAATAAAAAAATTGACTCACATTGTTAAATACATAGTAAAGTGAACTGTTCATTTCAAGGTAGAAGAATACTTTCTCTTTCAGCTTTGTAAGAAAATTTACTCCCCTTCCGACACAATTTCTTTGTTTCTGTCATTTACCTTCTTTAAATCATCTCCTCATGAAGGAGAGAACTCCCTGTGAGATGGTGCCCTTAAAGGCTCACTCTCAGATTACAAAACTGAACATTGCAAAAAATGTGTTAATTAGATTGCAAATTAGTCAGTAATAGAAGGTCCGTAGCCTGAGGTGGGACATGCACCAATATCAGTAGTGCTGGTCCTTCTTTGAAGAGAGTGGCTAACAATTAACGGCACAGATGGTTTCTGCACCTAAGTCTTTCATTTGGGTGTTGGTTTCATCCAAGTAAATATCTATTGGGAATTTACAGTGTCTGAGATAGATGCATTGGAGATCTAGTACTATACAAAACGTGAAAGTCAACGTGAAGTTTTCTGTCTGGTAGAAGATACAAAAGGTAAAACAGTATACAAGCAAATTGCCAGCTATGTGTGCTCCAGTTACACATCTATAGAGTATATTAAAGTACTGGGTGGAACTCATTCAGAAATTTTGACAGAGTTGGTTTGTAGTCCAGACTTGAAAGAACATAATACAGCCATGAGAGGCCTCAGAAAAGGAATCCCAATTATGAGGAAGCTCAGAGAAAGAATTTCTGGCAGACCTAAGAGCAGGTTCAGGTTGGGGTTGCAGCACAGTTGTGGACTGTGTGTCTTGCAGTCATGAGGCTCACAGTCAATCCCCAGCACTACAAGAGAAAGAAAAAAAGTAGAGGAGTATTTTCCTGCCACATACCAGCCTGTGTGTTTGATCTCCAGCACTGAATGAACCTGTGGTGGTGGCATACATCCTACCATCCATGAAGTAGGAGGGTCAGAAGTTGAAGGTCATGCTTGACCATAGAGAAAGTTCAAGGACAGACTTGGAAACAGAAACCTTATCAAAACAACAAAAAGACACACAGAACAGGTACAAAGCTATAGACGTGGGAAAGACAGTGGTACTCCAAGCACCAACCAAAGGTCAGCAAATGACTGCAGTGTTGATCGTGCTTGATGGGGATAGGGGTTGCGGCAGGTGGGACTGGAGAGCAACCAGCATCTTTACTTCTTAGGCTTTTCTCTCTTTCTGTCTAGTGGTTCCGAGAAGAATCCTCTCTAGAGGTATTTCAGCATATAATTTTACAATATTAGCATAGCCACAGCCATGGAGCAAGTGCTTACAAATGCTATGTTTTAATTGGTATTTCATTGAAAAGATGATCATTTAACTGGCTTGACACTGATTCTATAAGAAGCAGGAGACTCCAGAACTTTAGGTTCCTGTCATCTACTTTGTATTTTTGTCTACAGGGGGAATGTGCCCTTGTGGGTGTTCCAAGTGCAGACCAGCAGAGTTCACGGCCCAAATTTGGTCACTAGGAGTCTAAATGATGTTGAGAAACATCTCCTAAGAGAAACAGTTGCCTTTCATTCACTTTCCTCCGAAAATGCTTCTGATGGCAAGAATCTCTGCCAGAGATTTCCCAAGGAGGCATCCCTTAGGGAAGCATCCTGAGGAAAGCTGGCAGCTGTGTCGTCCTCTGTCACCCAAGGAATATACACCATTCTCAAGAACAATACCTGTGTGTTCATTTTAAATAAATAGGTTAAGCCTCTGCATTCACTTCCACCTCACAACTGCAGGCCTGAGGTGCAGAGAGAGGAAGACATGTAGTGACATTTCATTTGTATTTTAATACATAAAGCTTGCCTGAAGATCAAAAAAGGAGAACAGCCATAGTGACCAGCCTTAAAGACTAGTCAGCAATGACACACACCTTTAATACCCGTAGCCACACTAACTTGCCATAGAAACCAGTCGGTAGTGGTGCATACCCTCAATCCCAGAGCTAGAGAGGATTATAAAACGGGAGGAGACAGCTCTCAGTCTCAGTCTCATTCTGAGATTCCTGGAGGAAGGATCGCCATTTTGGACTGAGGTCAAGGTAAGAGCCAGTGGTTGGTTGCTTTGCTTTTCTGACCATCAGGTTTAATACCAATATCTGTTTCTGAGCTTTTATTAATTGTGTTTCAGAGACATAAACCTTGTTTTGAACCAACATACTGCAGGATGAAGAGCCAGGTTACCTACTATCAAATAGGTGATCTTAAAATTGCCCTGATCTTTGGGTCTTGGTTTTCTCAAGCAGCTGGACTAAAGTGACTCAAAAATTCTTCTGAGTACAAAGATCTTGGAATTCTAAATAAATAATGGAATGGAAGAATTAATATAACATTTGAGGGAGAAATTTAATGGGTCTACAAATTAACAGTGTGTGTGAGGTGTAGGATTAACAGAGCCGCCACTGCCAATATAGCTCACATACAGGAAATTGAGGAACTAGAAGGAAGAAAAGCAGGCTCTGGATACTCCCCCGGGTAGAAAAACCAGAGGACATTGATATCTATTAATGTTTGTTTTAAAGTTTTCACTTTAATGTCACTTTATAAAAAAGGAAAAAATAATAAGCATTAATGAATCTGATGGTTTCCAAACAAGGGGATAACCTCAAAAAATAGTCTAGATGCATATTCTAAAAATAACTATTAAGGTCATTTCCCAATGTTGCTTTTTAAGTGCATTAACCAGGCAAGTTTCTGAATTAGTACAATGCACTCCCCTGCAAGATGCAGCCAGGATATCTGCAATGATTCTTTTTGTTTGTTTGTTTGTTTGTGTTTTTGTTTTTGTTTTTTTTGAGACAGGGTTTCTCTGCACCTTTGGAGCCTGTCCTGGAACTAGTTCTTGTAGACCAGGCTGGCCTCAAACTCACAGAGATCTGCCTGCCTCTGCCTCCCGAGTGCTGGGATTAAAGGCGTGCACCACCACTGCCTGGCAACTGCAATGATTCTTTATGCTAGAGATACCTGTCTTTTATCCCTTGGATCACTGGTGTGTGTGTGTGTGGGGGGGTTCGTTGGCATGTTAAAGGACTTGAGAACTTCGTAGTCCAAGTCCCCTAGCTATTTTAAATACTGTCACATTGGGAATACACAATGCTGAATCAAAAAAAAAAACAAAAAAACAAAAAAAAAAAACCCTGCATGCGTGCAGCAAGGAGGCAGAGGAAAGGGAGTCTGAGACTGTTCTAAAAAAAATTAAGTAAGTGATTTCTTCCCTTCTTCTAAGACCATTTTAATCTGATGTTTAAAGGCAGGCATGTTTGCCATGGGAAATGATACTTTAATGCCTAGTAGAATAATGCATTTTTCTGTGCTGACTTGAAACAGGTGCAATTAATTTGTGATCATTTTATTTATCCTGCTCGAATTGATGCATTTGACTAAAGTATTAAGGAGCCTGGGGCAGCATGAGAGCTTATCTGTAGGGGGAGTTCTGTTATATTCATGTAGCTGTTGTGGGCTCATTGGGAAAATTTTGATGTAGTTTGCTGCCTCTTTTGAGGTCTGTCTCTCTTCCCTCTGTAAAAAAGAAATTAAAGGTGTCTCTTCCTTTCCTCTTGAATAGTGAGACTATTAAGGGACGTGTACA
>PVIU01017908.1:0-40488 GCA_004026605.1 Ondatra zibethicus
TATGTTCAAATCTTCCTCTGATTCTTAACTTCTCTCATATCTCCTACCTTTACTATTAAATCAATCCTTATGATTACATTGAGCCCATCAGAAACAGTAATGATTATCTCCCTATTTTAAGCTCAGATAACAATTGGCCTTAATTCCGTCTTTTACCTTAATTCTTCTTTGTGTTACATTTAATTCTAAGAATCTGAGTGCAAACATCTTTGGAGGAAGAACCATTATCTGACCCATGTAGCCATACAACAAGTAAATAAGACTTAGGACTAGAATCTCTGTACGGTATATTCCTTCAACTATTTACGTGCCTGTATTAGTTACTTATCTCATTTCTGCAATAAAATACCTGAAAAAAACACTTTAAGAAAGGAAAGGTCGATTTGGGCTCATAGCTCAAGGGAGCAGTCCATCACAGCAAGGAAGGCATGGCAGATAATCACATCATATCTACAGCCAAAAGGCAGAGGATGCTGGTGCTCAGCTTGTTTCCCCTTGTTCATTCTTTCCATAATACCAGCCCCAAGAAGAATGATGCCCACAGTTAAGGTAATGCCCAGAGGCTTGTCTCCCAGAAGTATCTAGATCCTTTCAGATTGACAGAATTAACTCTCAAGGTACCTTAGATTTCTGAGTGGAAATATTTTTGAGAAAAGAGGAAACTGGGAAATTGAGCCAAAGAGTACTTCAGTGAGAAGAGTCTTTATGGCTGAACATAAGTTGCCAGAATCTCATGAATATAGCATTTCTGAAAAGCTGGTGTGTCAGAACACCACCACCATTTTTTTAGGCAAAGTGAAATTCTTCTATCTTGGCCCTTTGGAAAGAATGGAAATCTGCCTGTGGCCCAAAAAGCTATCAACCAGTGGGACTATGAGAATTTGTTTTGACATTTTGTCTCTGACATTTATCAAGATTGTCTTAAGAATGTGGGATTTTGTTTTTCTCTCTGGCTAGCTCAGAACCTCAAGATGCTCTAGGCTGATACTTAAGAGTTTCTGATTTGATCTTTTTTCCCAAGGCTAATTTTTGTTTATTTGTCTGCTTTTTTAAAAAATTTAACAAACTTTTTAGTGAAACAGTATATGAATAATGTATAGGTAAATTAATATTTAAAATCTTTTAAATGTGCATACTTCACAACCACATTACCTGCTGTCTAATAGTCACCAAATGATTTCTTTTCCTAGTCACTATTGCCATGTATTATTTTAAGCTATTTTGTACTCTTATAAAGGAATAAAATAATGTATTTTTGTGGTTGGTTTAGTTTACTCAGTGTGTTTATCAGAGCCAGTGGCAGTTTCATATGAATATATACATTCATGTTATATGCAAATATATTTCAGTTATTAAATAATTGATTAGTATGTATGTGTTTAACAATGAATTTATTTTATTCTTGAATATTAACTGAAAAACTTCTCATTTGGGTCATTACTAATAATTCGTGGATAAACAATATTACAATATTAGCACGTGTAGCACTAGCTGTCCAGGTGTCAGCTCTGTAAACCAGGCCAACCTCAGACTCACAAAGATCTGCCTGCCTCTGCCTCCCAAATGCCAGGATTCCACCACCATTCCCACCCAATCTTGTCTTTTGAAATAATATTATGTAAACATTCAATGCTTTTATTATAACTTCTTGATTCTCAAGAATTTCATACAGGTATAAAATGAAGTATGGTCATATTCACCTCTCATTTCTATTTTCCAACTCCAACCATATACTCTGGAAACTAACTCCTCCTAACTTCATGTCTTCATTTTAGGTAACCTGCTAAATCTAACTAGTAACACCCAGATGTACATGAGTTTGAGTCCATCTGCTGGAGTATGGGAAACCTCTGGGTGGGAACACACTGAAAAAAAAATGAGTCTCTCTCCTCCAGAAGCAATATTCAGTGAGGAGTAGGGCAAGACAAGCACGTCTACCATCTCTGCAGGACTTTTGGCTTGATCTTATGTCAGTCTAAGCAGATAACCCTAGCAGCTATACTACTATAAATTCATGAATGCAATAACCCTGTCATGTCCAGAACGTAACATTTCACAGCACTCTTCCTCATTGTCTGGCTCTTAATCTTTCTGCTCTCTCTTTCATGAGGTTCTCTCTCTCTCTCTCTCTCTCTCTCTCTCTCTCTCTCTCTCTGTGTGTGTGTGTGTGTGTGTGTGTGAGAGAGAGAGAGAGAGAGAGAGAGAGAGAGAGAGAGAGAGAGAGAGAGAGAGAGAGAGAGAAATGTATCATGAGCACTAAGGCTGGAGAGATGGCTCAGTGGTTAAGAGAACTGGCTGCTCTTCCAGAGGACCCAGGTTCAATTCCCAGCAATCACATGGCAGCTCACAACAGTCTGTAACTAGAGTTCCAGGGGATCCAACACCCTCACATACATGCAAAACACCAATGCACATAAAGCAGAAGGGAGCCTAAATCTGTTCTCAGCACTTTTACCAGTTATGCATCTCTGCATTGATGGCTGTCAAATGCAAAATAAGCTTCCTAGTCCAATATGGAGAGAAGCCTATGGGTATAATGTTCAAATAGCAAATGGAATATTTACAAAAAATAAGTATAATAAATTCTACTCGAGGATCTACGACACAGAGAGAGGGGGGGGGACTTTTGACCAGGATTATAGTACCAGGCATGATATTCCCTCCTGTGGAGCAGTTCTCCATTCCAATCAGAAAGATCTTAGTTGTCCGATACTGGTCTTGCTGCTATCATACCGTGGGCACATCATGCCTGGTATGTTGGTATTATTATGCACAAAGTCCAGCAGTGGGTAAGGCCTTTGACTAGCCAGCCTCATTTTAAACCAAATAACTCTTGGTCTTGTTTTCTCTTTTAGGAAGGAACCTGAAAGTCTTTCTCATCATCTGCATCATCTCCCTTTGCTGCATAGTGGTTGTCACCACAGCTTATTTTATGTTCTGCCACAAGACATTCCAACAAGGTGAGTAATAAGTAGGGATGGTTGGCCTTTTGTTCATTCATTTTTTCCAACAGTATATTTATCTACATTCTATATGAGGCAATATGGCTAACATTCCAATGATCTTGAAGACTAGTTTCAGGGCAATGGTAGAAATAAAAAGAGACAGATATTTGTTGTCTCTGCCAGTAATGTTGTAAGAATTATGAAACAGAATATAAAAATCCAGGGTACTGAGCCAAGTACAACTATCTTTGTAATGAATCATATTACAAGAATGGAAGGGAAGCTGCCCTTGAGTTGCTTGCAATGTATGTGAGGATTTCCAAGTTGAAGCATAGAATTTATCAATAGCATACATTACAGAAAGATTAATGATTCAAGGTGTAGAGAAGAAGATATTGAACAAATACTGAAGAGAAGAGTGTCAGAGCTGGAATAATCAACAAAGCCTTTCAAGAGATTTAACTAGAGCTAGGTCATACTGAATGAAGACAATATATGAAGGGACAGTGTTCCAGGAAAGGGAAACCAAGTGAGCAGAAATATAAAGGCCTAAACTGGAAGGGCTTGTGGGTCATCACAAAGGAAAATTCAGTTAGTTAAGGGATAATGAATTACAGGGGACAATGTAGGTTCCCTTCTAAACACAGCAGGTTTTGAATTCCAGCCTAAGGAATTTATTCAGTAGGCCTTGCAATGGCCCTAAGATCAACCCAATTGTTTTGGAAGTTGCATGATGAAGACATTATTGACAGAGAGATTTAATGAGTATGGAAAATACGAGGTTGAGGGGGATTGGAATGTTTGTTTCTAAGAAAACGTTAGAATTCAATACCCTGCACTAGTCATTTTGCCTACAATTATCTTGTATATTTTTCTGTAGCATCTTCCACTCATAAACATCTTTTCTGCCTTGGATCGCTTTAATTAAATAGAACGGAGTCTTGTCTATCTCTTTCCCCAGGGTCTCAAGTATAACCTATGGTGTTGACCAGTTATCATGACTGTGATCTATCAGGAGATCTAGGGAATGGAAATTCTTCAAATGGCCACAAATACCAGCTCTATTTGAAGAAAACCATTCACCATAGTCTTCTTAAGGCTAAGACAGTAACTACATATTATTTGCCTCTTAAAATATCCCAAAATACTTCATTGTCCCTAGTAGCTCAATGGAACAAGAAGTCAGGTTAAGTCATTCTTTTTAAGGCCCTCTATGATATGGGTCCAGCTCTGTTTTCTTCCCATCTACTAGTCACTTTTTCTTATTCTCATTTACAGCCACTGAATTTAGACAAGCAACTAAAGCTTACATAACATGTCTTTGTGCTTTATTTTTTTAACCTTCTTAGATTGCCTTTCCAGAATTCCCACTTCCTGTTTCTCTTTAAGAGAGACAGCTTCAGAGCAGTAATTCAATTTAGTCTGTAGTTACTGAACATAGGTTGTATTCTGGATACTAAGCATGTTAAGACAGAAAAAAAAAATCTTGGAAATAAAGAAGTTCCCTGTCCAGTGGGGGAGATAAAACATGGAAAGGTGGGTCTCTACAAAAACAGAACTCCCATAGTTTGCATTGTTACCGTTCTTGTCATTTCCAGTTGCTACCCTGGAAGATCATAAGCACCTAGAGGGAAGAGGGCTATATCAAGAAATACCCATCTTTGTGCCAGGCTAGTCCTCTAGATTAGAGGACAGTTCTCCACACACACTAGGGAGCGATGACTATCTAGTTGGGGTCGTTTTAGTTTTAAGATTTTAAGTAATAATATTTTATTAATTCAATGAAATACCAACTTTTCCATGTATGTCATAAATCATATACATACATAATACACACATATATACATATATGTATACATATTCATAAACATATGTGGTTAAAGAGGTTATGTAACAACCGAGCCCTTTCTTGAGTAACAGGTCAGTGTCAGTGCACTTGAAAATGGATTGGGTTATGGTCCCTGACATGGAACCAAATTCAGTGCATTTTCCTGGGTTGTAGCTGGGCAATCAAGTTTCCCACAGAATTTTCTGAGAAACTTTGATGAGAATCCTGGGTGAAGAACAGGTCTGGTGTGTTTTTCTTTTACCCACACCAAACAATATCTTCAGCTTGATGGTCTGAGTCAAAAATGGCAAAGGGGATGGAGGACAAGGATGTGTACCATCCACTTCTCTGAAAAATCTGTGTCCCTGTACTTTAACTCAAGACAACATCTCTCAATATTACAAAGCTGGTACCCTGAATTCTCTTCTGTTTCCTTCCCCCATTTTTGGACTGGCACTGAAGTTTCATACTTAGCTCCTGTATACTCTCCATATAAATTTCTAACCTGATTCTTCCTTGTTTTCTAGAGCATGTCTATGAACTAAACAGGTAAGATACACACTTTTCTAACATATTAACCATTCAATGCCCTAAATTCTGTTGATTGTTGGCAGAAAACCTGGAGACTAGTCCTAGAAGAGTCCTTCAGGGTCAGAAAATATTTTACCCTCTCAGATGAATGTTCTCATGTTGTATCCTGGATCAATGAATGCACAAGATGATTTAGGTATACCAACTTTCTGTTAGGTATCCCTGCCTAACAGGATCCTGGGAGTCAGTGAATAAGAACTTAGGAGCTAGGATGCTAGAACGCAGGATCTAAGCCCAAGATCTTTCTCATGAGTAATGCTCTTGGTTCACAGGGTGTGTGCCAAGGAGACCAGAAACTCTGAAGAAATCACAGAGGTGATTACCTTCACAAATGGGTACTTCACTGATGAACCAGATTCCCATGCTCTGATCAATGACTATTCTGATGAGTCCTTGCCTGGGCCAGGAGTACTGGATAACCACCCAGATCAACAATGACTATTCACTCCTGCCTGCTTCACACAATTCCCCGAAGACATCTGCTAAAATGTCCCACTAAGTCAAGGTCTACTGACAGAATTGCCTATGATTATTTAGCTATTTAAGCTTCCTTGTTTGCTTCCTTTCTTCCTAGACAACCTAGAGTATCAACTCTGCATTGGTGGGGCCACTGGGAAATCCTAGTTTGGCTAAAAATTTACCATGTGCCCCTCAAGAAAGCTAGCTTCTGAGTTTGGCCCTGGACCCTTCTATGTTCCTGCCTGGGGCCTCCATACCTACTCTGAAAACACCAGAGAAATTCCCATAGCACTAGAGGTTCTTTTTCATGCCTCAAAGCATCACCAGAAAATCAGGTGAGGCTCAGTCCTACCAACTCAGGCAATCATCTGTGTCCATGATTATGTCCTTTTCTCTAAGGCCAGAGGACTTTTAATTAATATCACCAAATCAAAGGCCAAGGTACACATCTTTTCCTACACTGTAAACCTAATGCTCTTGTGTTCTGTTCTTCTGGTGGTAATAAATGTTTAATCATGACAGCAACTTCAGTTGTGTTTCTCTTAAGACATAGTAGGACCTACGTAAAATGAGACTAAATAAGATGGTAAGCTCCCCTAGAAATATAGATCACACACTTTTCTTCTCTGTGTCTGTGTGTGTTTTACAAGAAATTGTGTGTGTATGTGTGTGTATGTGTGTGTGTGTGTTTTACGAGAAATTTAACCAGGGTTAACCAAGTACTCTACTACTAAGCTATATTCTTGTATTTGTTTAACATTTTATTTTTATAAGATCTCATTAACTTGGCTAGTCTTTATTTCACTCTCTAGGCTTTGAACTTGCCAGTTGCCTTGGACTTCCAAGTAGCTGGGACTGTAGGTCTGTAATACTAGGCTAAAGTATATCATAGATTTTTGTTGCTGTCAGTTTGTTTTTTGGTTACTTGTCTTTCACTTTCCAACTCATGCCATTTCCCTTCTCACACCATGAATAGCCCTATCTAAAACAAACCAATCTCTTCTAAACAGTATTCTACAGAATATCCATTCTCCCACTCCATCTTCTTTTCAGTTCTACTTTGTGACTCTTCTCAGCGCAACAGGAAGTGTGGCAAGAAGCCCCACTTCTTTCTCAAACGACAATGAACGTAGATATGAAGTGGTTTCTTTTTTAAAAAAACATGTGTGTAGTATCACTAAAATCTTTGGGTTAGATTCTTTTTTAAGGGAAAGGGAAAGGAGGATAAAGAAGGGAATGGGGAGGGAAGGGAAAGGGAAGGGGAAGTGAGGGGGAAAGGGAGGGGAGGGGAGGAGACAAAAGGGAAGAGAAGAGGAGGGGAGAGCTATATATTTATGTACCATTCAATAAAATTCCCTTGTCTAGAAATCGTTTGGGGTCAGGTTTGTACTGCTTCCTTTCCCCCGTGCATTTCATATCAAATCAACTTCCTTACTATTCATGAGAGTTACTATGTTGCCTATAGTTTCAACAAGAGCTGCTCCCACTTTGAGATGATTACAAAAGTCAAAATAGTACACAAAAATGAGCAAGTAAGAGGCCTCCACATTTCGCCCCCACTGATGCTGCCAAGTCGGTGATCAAAACCTCAGCATTTTCTTCCTTGCTGAATGCTAGCTACACATAACTGGTGAGAAGGACCACTTCTTCTTCTCTATTTCACTTACAAGCCTCCACATCAGCAGCCCCACAGTAGAAACCTCAACTTCCTTCATGAAACAGCTCTTAGCCCAGCCCCCCAAGCCTTTTAAAAACACTCATTTATCTTATTCTGCTAAAAAGAAAAAAAATAATCCCTGGACCTGAGGAGAGAATTTTTATTGAAATTTCTCTATTAAAATTAGTCACAAATGCAGGGAACCCCCAACACAGGAACCATCAGGGATGTCTCTTGGTCTTTTATTTGAAAAAGCATTCACATATCACAAAATGGGAAACGAAGTCCAGAGAGAAATTATGACTTGTCAAAAGTAACACACATCAAGGCAATGGCTAAACAAAGACTGGAAGTGAGACCCGTGAATTTTTAGCAGTGTGCGTGCATTGCTACAGACATCTTCTGAAGATGGCCTTTGCCCCTAAACTAAGATGTTTTCCCATGCAGGATAAGCCAGTAAGTCCTTCCTATAGAAAGAGGCAGTCCTTTGACTCTTCTAAGCAAAAAAAAATGGGGTGACAAAATAGGTCTTGTCATTTAGGTAGCTGGCTGATGCATGGGAAGTTAGAGTGAAATTAGGTGTATTCAGAACAAGGGAAAGTATGAAATTTCTCTAGAGAAACTTCCCAAAATATATATCACAAAATGTTAGACTCTGGAGCTAGATATTGGAAATCCCTTTCTATAGTTCTGTATTAAAGTTCATTCAGTGCAGCATTAGAATATTAAAGGCTCAGAAAATTCTGCTTAAAAGCTCCACATAAACAAACAATTCCAAAAATTCACTTGCCCTCTGAGTCGATTTTTTATTACCCTCCTTTTTTTCTGCTTAAAAGCTCCACATAAACAAACAATTCCAAAAATTCACTTGCCCTGTGAGTCAATTTTTTTATTACCCTCCTTCTCTAGTCCTAAGTCTTATTTCTCAGGGGAAAAAAAAATCCCATTTGATTCCGACTTGTGCACACTATAGCATTGGAATATACACAGTTTGATTTTTTTTCACAAAACCCTGTGTGGTATTTCACCCACATACCCAAAGGCAATGGACTAGTAGAACATCAATTAATTGTTAAACATTTATTAAATAAATTGAAATACTGGACAATAGTAGGGAAGACAGCAATCACGTAAATATAATATGTTCTAGACTCTACAATGTAACGGGGAATTCAAGAATATACCCTGGAAAAATTCACTGACAATTTAGGGGGATGTATTGGGTGGCAGGAAATATAAGAGCACATACCTGGATCTAGTCAAGGAGTAAAGAAAAAGTATAGGTCGATGTTCCAAACTGCCCAGAGTGTTTGGAATTTGGTGGGGTCTGAATGTACATGGAAGAGTTGGGTGTGTGAAGAGAAACAGAAAGAGGACTTCGAGAAGGACAAAAGAAAAGAGAAAATGCAGGTAAGGTCAACGTGTGCTCCAAGGACAAGAAAGTGGATTTCTATGTCCTGCTTTCTTATTGAAATCAAGATGCTTGTAGAAAAACTCTTGTGTTCTGGCTGCAGGAAGAGGAATGTGAAAGAAGACATTAATAACAAATCAAATTGCACATCCTTCTTGGTATCCCTTAATATATTTTTAATCCCATTGGGCACTCCATGGCGTTCTCACAAGGTGTGTAGATAGATCCCAGATTTGTAGGCCCCGGAGCTGCACCTTCCTTACTCTGATGAAATGTTATAGTTCCCTTAGAGCCATAGCATAACTTGAGAGAGCTTGAGGTATCATAAACATTTGTATATAGGCAGCAGACTATTTGCTCTGTCCTGGGCCTGGAGATGCTAGGCATGAGCCACACTTGGGGTATTTGACAAACTGACACTCTACCACACAGAGTGTCCAACTCAGCTTGTCAAATACACGGAGCGTGACACTGCAGAAGGCCAGGTCAGGAGCATCCACTGGGCAGCAAGCACATCCTAGAAGACGTGCACCTAGAAAGAGAAGGGATGTGGTGATGAAGTTAGACCCCGAGCCTCAGGCAAATGCAGAGGCTGACCTGACTGGCTGAAACACCAAAAGAGGGGAGGGAGCAAAACAGGCCTAAGGCGCCACACCAGACCAGGGATCCTGAGTGTTTGTCGGGAGACTCCGTGACCCAAGCCACACTTAACTCCTATTCAGCTGAAACAAGACAGTTTGGTACTCATCCTGCCTCCCTGATTTTAAAAGCCTCAAAGACAACATCCTTGTTCCTTCCCTCTATCCACTTCCTTCACGCTGTGTTCTCAGCATGACTTTGAGTTTTAAAATGGTCTTGAATTCTAGCTCTGCCATTAGCTAGCTGTACAGCTTAGATAAGTGATTTTATGTCCCTCACACCTAGTTTTTTACAGCCACAAGAATGTGGAGAAAGTCAGTGAGAGTATTGATAAAGCATATAAAGACTTCCATTTAGTATGTGTTATTTGGCAAATGCTCAAAACTTGTGGTTATACCCAGTTATGATAGTACATGTCTGAATAACAGCTTTCTTAGAGGTAGGAGAACTTCAGGTTTGAGGCCATTCTAAGCTATGTAATATGACCCTGTCTCATACAAAAAAGAAAAAAAAATAAAGCCTAGGGATAAAACTCTGTGGAAGAGCATTTGGCTAGCATGTATAAAACTCTGTATTTGATTCCTTGTACAGAAAAAAAGGTGACTAAAATGTGTTTTTAAAATTAAAATAAACAAATGAAATAAATATCAGCATGAAAAAAATGATTGACAATTTGTTTAGCAAAATTGAAGCAGTAATTTCTTGGGACCTTAGTCAGATGTCACATAAATAGTTATAAGTGAATACTATTAAAATTCCCTTTTAAGTTGCCTGGCTTTACCAACTCAAGATTAAAAAATGAGAAAAGGAAGTTTGGAGAAAGTCATATAAAAAGTCATTTAGAGTTTGGAGGTTATATCATATGTCATCGCATTGTGTCCCTCAGCTTTCCCCAGCATCGCATTTTCCTGTCTTATATCCCCCTGCAAAAAGGGAGAACAGTAACAAAGAGCAAAACAGGACAGTGGATTTTGCAGAGCATCATTAAGCTGTTTAAATTCACAGCCACTGGGGCAGTAAGGAAACTGCCAGAAGAGCCACACCTGGAACTTCTTTGAGATTGTCTTTTGCATCACATAAATCCTATATTCAAAATGCCAGCTTGCCATTATCGAATATTGTCCTACCCGGAACTAAATGTAAGTTTGAAAAAAAATGTAGATAGCCTATATTAAGCACTGGCACAAAAAGTGACAAACATCGCAAGATTACTAGGAAAGGAAAACTTCCCTAAATGCTATTTCAGCAAAAATATGCTGTTTTTTCTAAACTCTTAAATGAATATAAGAGGTTAACACATTGCTCCAATTTGATAACTTAAAAGCTAAAAATTAAAATTGTCTTTTCTACTCCCTAACTTTTCTCTCAGTCTCCAAATTCATCCTACATCTCCCAAAAGTGTGACTTTCTGACACAGCAGCTGTCATGGCCACCACATGTGGTACAGTGGAAAGAATCAGACAAAATTAGATACTGATCCTAGCCAATCACAGCTGGGATAAAGCCTTTCTTAGGCTTCAATTTGTCTTCTCTAGAGATGTGGACAGAAGTCTTACATGTCAAGGTGGTTGAAAGTTGTCTGGTGGGATTTCTATAGCTTTTTATGAAGGTGCTTAAAGAGACCTTGCTTCAGACTTCGGAGCTAGTAAAATCCAAGGAAACTGATTAAAAGAGCTTGTATTTACAGTAGCAAGGAAAGGGGTAATGGACAGCTGTTGCTGCTTCCTGTCATCCTCTCCACTGCCTATCACCTACTGTAAGAAGAGTTGGACACTCCAGAGATATCCATAGCCTCCTGAATGCCCTATCTGACCCCATACACCCCAGTAAGCCTGGAAGAGAGGTATGAGAGGGGCTAAAGAGTCAGCGTACGGAATTTAAAAAATTATTATAAATACTGTTTCCCAGTATTGATGGAAGGAGTCCGTCATTAAGCTGGATGGAGGCCAGTTTCATTTTCACTTGTGATGCTCGTCGCACCTGTTCAAAGGAGTACACAGAAGAAAAGCAAGTTCAGTTGAAAAAGGTTAGTCAGACCCAAAGAATGAAGGATATATGACTACATGCAATGGTAATTGAAGGATTCCTAAACTCTTCTATTTGTCATGATCTGATTTGAAATAGCATCATTTATCCCCATGAGAGCACAACATCCTCCATTGGCTAGCTCCAGAAAGCTGTTCCCAAAGAGACCAATAGATCAGTTGTCACCAAAGAAATTGGAGGGCATAATCTTGGTAAAAGAGGCATGAGGTTTTACCCAACAATCTCTAAGTATCCAGAATAAGTCATATAACAGGAAATAGATTAGCGAAGAAGAAGAAGTACTCAGGGCCATGCCGAAATACCCGATTTTTTCCAATAGAAGAAGAGCCACCTCCCTCAATTGCAAGGCATCTCTACTTTCTGGCATCTCAGTCCTACAGCAGGGCAGAAAAGCACTGGCTTATGATTCGACTGAGCTGTGCTGTAGGTTCTCTGCGTGGCCTTGGGCAAATACCTTCTTCCTTCTCCCTAGACCTCTGGTCCTCACTTACATATTTGCTCTCTTTCTACTCTCAAACTTCCTTCTGTGTGAGTTTTCAGCTCTAACATTGGAGTAGTGGAGTATAAGACCAGAAGAGGAAGAAACTTTCATCTCTTGGTCATACCTTTCATAACAACACCAGTTTTCCAGCGTGTGTTCAGCACTGCCTAGAGGTTTACAGTCGAGCATCGGTCCCATCCCCCTTCTCAGCGGAGGGCTGATAACCTTCGAAATAAGAGACACAGAGACTAAGACATTAAACGACACTCTGGAGATCTTTGTCTTCCCCTTCTTTGAAAAAGAGGCTCCAAGCCTGAGCGTTAGAATGCAGAAACAACTCGCTCAAAGAAAAGTGATAAAGGACAAACTGAAAAATGCTATTCAGAACTCCTAACTCCTGGCTCTGAAGAACATTTGACTTCTACATGACTATCTGCTAAGCCCTGTCATTTTTTTAGGAATTATCATGTCCCCTCTCTCAGCTACCACAAACTCCAGGATAGAAAGCCAATAGAAAACTTCTCCTGTCTTATCTTTGACCTCCATCCCTAACTATGATCTGAGAAGCAGTTAGGGATATCCAAAGCATTGTAAGTTGTTGTGGGCACTGTCACAGCATGGAAATCTAAGAGGATAAATGGATACTATACCTGTCATCAAAGTAGTGCCTTTGTCTTGGATGGGATATAGGTGCCGAATCAAACTATAGAGATCAGGAGAAGCTGGGCTTTATGTTGGGAGCAGGCAGGTCACATGTTCGGAAGGACTCTGTATCATGAAGAGGAAACAGAAATGAGGAAGATAAAGTTGAGGCTAACCAACGGAAATCTGGGTACAACATGACAAAACAGAACTATTGTGAAAGGAGCTGCAAGTGCAGCAATAGCCCCTACTGCTCTGTCTCCACCCATTCTCAAGCAGCCTCCACAGAGACTCACTGACTTCCCATGCTTCAGAGTGGGAAAGCAGGAAGTTACAAGGTGCCTTTGGGTTCTGCCCATGAGGCAAGGACATTTTCCTAGAGCAACTGAGGGAATCCTCAAATATCAGAGCTATGGTAATATCTAATGAAAATCCATTGTCAAAATTTTAAATTTGAAGCAAATTTGTATCAAAACTGAAATATGGTACCCCACCATTTCCACTGAAACAATGTTAATCTTCTCCTGTGAAAGCGCCTTCTCATCCTGGAATATCGCTTTTCCTTCTTTCGTGACAGACAGAAGCAGCTCTGCGGCTTATAAGGAGTAGTACAAAATAAATGTGACAGTTTCACCTCCACCCCCTTCTAAAGACAAGCAAGTTCTCTTTTGGGTATGACTCTCCTTCCCATAATTTTAGAGCCCAAACTATAGAAAAGTTTAAAAAAGACTAGCAAATAGGGAATGTAGAAACTTTTGACTCTTTGTCTCCAGAAATGGCAGCACCTACTTGCTCCATCTTCACAGCAGCACACCTTTGTGGGAGTCGAGGAGGTGGTTGCTTTGGCAGGCCTGGAGCCCCAGGCCTCTGTGGGTACAACATAAAGGACAGTTCTCCTGA
Source organism: Ondatra zibethicus (assembly GCA_004026605.1). Taxonomy (NCBI): domain Eukaryota; kingdom Metazoa; phylum Chordata; class Mammalia; order Rodentia; family Cricetidae; genus Ondatra; species Ondatra zibethicus. The sequence continues at coordinate 13,600 of PVIU01017908.1, forward strand.
GAAGCCAGCACCTACTGGGCCATCTCGCAGATCATATCAGTCAGTATTTCTCATCTGTGGAAGCAAGTGAGCTCCAAATCAGGAGTGAACCTCACCACCACTTGCAATGTCTTCCCAGGCTGCAGCTTGATCTGAACCTCAGCTATGGCTTGAGGTATTCAGGCATGGTGCTAGTACGTTGTTCCCTCCCTGTGAGACTCAGAGAGTCTGCATTCTCGCCAGGGATACAGCAGGTGAGGCACGCCATATTCTAACCAAGTTACCACTGGTAACTCTGTGCCACACACTGTAGCTAAAACAGCTTGTCTAAGCAAACAACACTTGGAAATAAGGGTGAAGGCTGAATTTGCATTCAGTTACTGCTCCAGATGCTAGGATGTTTTAAACTGTATTGTATTAACCACAATGAAGAAAAAAAGTAGCAAAAATAAAATAAAAGATAATGTGACCTCCAGGATGAGAAGGGTAACTGAAGAGTTTGGAAAGGCGATGAATTATATGCTCAAGCCTCATGTAAGCAGTCCCTGGGAAGTCTACATTCACAACTAGGAAGATGATCGATTCTCATTTAGGACCTTCCACCTTAAATTCTAATGACACAAAGGATGAAGGATGGGGACAGATCCTGTGATGTTTTCAAGATCTACTTAAAATGAGTTTCAGATTGCACCCTTCAGTCTAACTAGTGGAAATAAGGTCCTAGGCAATAGCCAAGCTTTTGTAAATAATCTATTCCTGCCGTATAAAGTTTTTTTTTAAGTTTGGACTCAATCAAAGAGGTCACATCCTGAGAGTTAAAAGTGTGAGGAGCATAGTCTCAACTCTGTTCCTTCTCTAAACAGCATAGTTGGGAGTCATTGTTGCTTTCAGCCTCTCTGACTCAAACACTCCATGGTTCCCTTATTAATGACTCGATTCGTGATCCTCTTTATTTACTATGTGCTTTCCTGTGATTACAGGATCTAAGGCTGTGACTATAGCCTAGAATATGGACCCATTCACATTAACACTATTTTGCAAATACCTTCCTTACACCAGAATAATAATAATAAATAATAATGATAGCTTAGACCCTGAGAACAGTGTATCCAGATTTCACTTCTAGAAAGATTGATTAACTGTTTCTTTTGAGTTTCTAACTAAAGCTTGGAGTAGGAGCAAGGCCGTAAGCCGTTCTCTAAGAAGGGACTATGTCCTCTCAACTAACTCTGAAAAAATTACATTCAGTAACACTCCTTTTCCATGTGCTCAGTTAAGGTATTCTAGTGGCTATTTTGTTTTCTTTTTTTGTATATGATATTGGGGATTAAGATCATGGCTTCTCATGTGCTAGACAGGGGCTCAAACTGTTTGAGCTACATTCCCAACCATCGCCCGCTGGCTTTTAAACAAGGTACTTCTGGAGATAATGACTTCATTAAAGGAATAACTAATGGTGTCCATCTTCAGCACCATAGATGGAAACTATTAGGGTCCCGAAAGGTTTTTTTAAAAAAAAATGTCATCTGTGACGAGAACATGAGTAGAACAAAGGGTACTGAACGCTTGAGAGTTCCTCTTTATCCCACAAGCAAAGAGCATGTTGGTAAGGGCCCAGCTTTCAACAACAGCACAAAGGGACTGTTTATTTTTATTTTTTGAGACAAAGTTTTCCTTTAAACCCCAGGCTTTCAGGACCTTTTTCAGACTAACCTCAAACTCAGAATAAAGCCATCTCCCTGCCTCCACCATACAAGTGCTAGGATTGTGTGCTATGTGTCACCACATCCAGCAAGCGGGGCCCCTTTGGTATAGTATGCCTGTAGTCCATGCCGTCTTTCAGTGCACTGGAAAGTCAAACGGATTTCCCATTTGAGGAGCTATCATTCATGGCTGTGTTTGGAAAGAAAGGAATATGAGGAAAAAGATAAAGGAGAAAAAATGAGAATTTGCAGGCTGTGATGGGGACCCATTCTGTAATATGTTCAGGTACTCACTCGGTGCTAGATGAGAAAGAACCCTGAGACAGAGTCCTTCAACTCAGCTCTGACTATAGGACCCTACATAACTATGTGACCCTACATAATCATGTACTAACTGAACCTCAATCTTCACATCCGATTCACAGAGTCTCAGACTATAGCAAAGAGGAAAACAGAAATGTATGAAAGAAACTGTGCCACTCTATGGAATGTGACAAATATTTGATAAAGGTGTAAAGTGACATCAGCTGTATAGATTAAAATATACAGTCCTCCAGGGATGAGAGACAAAGGGTTAGACAAGTTAGAAAGATTCTCAGAAGAGTAAGGTTTTAGGTTATGTCTTAAAAGATAGAGAGATAAAAATGATGCTGGCTGTCACTAGAAAGTCTTCTTTGATAACCTTGAGCAAAATCAGTAGCTGTCCAGCTGCTCTTATGTATCCATTTTTAGTAGAAACCCAAAGTAAGGACCATTTCTAGGCCTCCGCTGTCTTCTCAAGGCAACGGGTCAAATGTTTGCCCCAGGACTATCAGGTGGGTAAATAAATGACCAAGTGCATAAGCAAATGAGGAAGACCTCCTGGCCTTAACTCTCCAAGATCCTTAGCTTATTTCCCTCTATTTGGGAACCAGGAAAACACCTTTTTACTTTGAGTTCATTTCCTTAGTCATCCACCTCCACCTCTTTCGGGAAACCTCTGAGAGAAAGAGTACAAAGACAATTGCAAATTTATGGCCACTTCCTGTGCAAGAGATGGCTGATGTCCACACACTCCACCCCATCCTTGATGGTTGTTCTGCACAGTATTGCACTGGGCTTCCTGTAAGAGGAAACCTACAGGCTGATGCAATGTGTAAGGCACACTAAGATCAGACTTAAAAAACTCCTTTTACACCTGAATCTGGGGACAGACTTTTCGCTAAGGGCCATACACAGCCAGTAATATCAACAAAATAAATTTTAGCATTTAACTCAACAACAACAGCTGAAATATATTTAATAAAGTTGTGTCAAACATTTACTGCATGCAAAGCTCTGCATTTGGTACCAAGGGAAAACATAAATATATACCAATAAAAACAGGCAATAATTTGTTAGAAATAAAATGTGGCCACAACATGTTAATAACCACACATTTTTTCGGGACAGGGTTTCTCTGTGTAGCCCTGGCTGTCTTGAAACTAGCTCTATTGACAAGGTTGGCCTTGAACTCAGCTATCAGCCTGCTTCTGACTCTTGAGTGTTGGGATTAGAGCTGTGCAATGTAAAGGCATGCACCACCATTGTATGCTCAGTGCTTGTCAAGCACACCTTATACTCTCGGTTCCAGCCAAAACAACAAAACAGAAAAAGTACAGTGATAGGAAAGGACATGGCTACCTTGTGTGAATAAAAGAGCTACTGATACCTATAGATGTATTAGAATAACGAGGTAAATCATTGGATCTGCCAAAAGATTTGTTTTGAATTGTAATCACAATAGTAAACAATTTTGTGAGCTCACTGTGAGGCACTGTTTCAATTGTTTTATATATTTTTTAAAATATTAGTCCAATGCAATCCTTAACATAGCCTAATGAGAGAGCTATGGTAATCACCCTTTTAAAGTATATTATTTGTTTGAGAATTTCATGCAGTATATTTTGATCATACTCATTTCCTTCCCGAATTCCTCTCAGATCCACCTCCACCTCCATATTCATATTTAATAGATGACATAGGTAATGCCACAACTAACAAATGGAAGAGGTAGGATTTCAATGGCTTGTGAAAAATCCATGAATGAATGGAATCCTGCAGCAACAAATATATTATTAGCAATAACTCAAGCTAAGAAATATTAAATTTGGGTTAGTTACCTTTTTATCTTACAAGAGTGGTCATATACTGAAAATCTCACTAATTTTTCATTTATGATTGTTGGTCTTGGAGCTTTGCTAGAGCTTACCTTTGCCTAGCTTCTTAACAGGACAAAATAAATGAAGCAAATAAAATGGGATTTCAAGTTCAGTAGTTATAGCTCGGTGTTAGAGGACTTACCTAGCATGTACAAAGCCCAGAGTTCAATGCTCAACACTGTTAACACAAGGGATCCAGAGAATTGTTTAAAAATAGGAAAACAAATTAACTATACTTTTCTCTTCCTATACTTTGCTCTTGGTCAGAGAACTAGCCAAATAGTCTTATCGGTTTCTTACAGAGGTCCACCAAAGGTCTTTATCAGGGAAGGAAGAAGAAACCAACATGCAATGACCTATTGTGAATATTTGGAGGGGACAATTGCATTTCTTTTTTAATATAGCATGAACTTCGACATTTACTACCCACTCCTCCTTCTCCAACTACCTCCAGCTTACCACACCCACTCTCAACTTCCTCCCTCCCTCTCTTTATTTCTCCCCCAAAGATTCCATTTTCTGCTGCCCCCAGACTCATGGGTCAAGGCCATCCATCCACCAGAGCATAGTAGACCTAACTGGGGCCAAGATATTTTTTAAAAAGAAAGAAAGAAAACGACTCTCATTCTCCCAGCATCCATCAACTGTCAACAACTCCTTACCTGGGAACTCTTGCACTTCTATTCCCTTTGAAAGTTACATTACTTTAAAATGTATACCACTACTACTCAGCCTTAAAAATAAGGAAATTCCATTGTTTACAACATATAGTGTAAAAAATTATGGCAAGTGAAATGTGCCAGGCACGGAAACCAACTACTTTATATTCTCTAATCTAGAGCAACCAAATTCAGAAGCACAGAGTAAAATGATACAGAATCTGGAGATGTGGGTGGAGAAGAAAATATTTAAAATATACAAAGTCTCAATGGAATAAGTTTAAATGTACTTAAATGTAGTATATTGCATATTTCAAAATTACAAAGATCAAATGTCAAATCACACAGTCAAAATGTAAGTATTTGGGGTAATAAACACAGCAATTAGTCTGATACAATTCTATGGAGTTTTGTAAATCATAACACTATTTTATCCTCAAAATACATAAAATTATGAATTTACAATAAAAGCTGTGTTCACTTATTCAGATGGGGGCTAGTGCCCCTTGTATCACTGAGCTGATACAGACTATTTTATCTCTCTTGGGTTCCCTCTTTGTGAAAGAATGGAAAAAGCGGTGCCTTTACGGGAACAGAAGGAACATATAGAACATACCCTTGAGTTTTGGTCAGAACTAACCATTTGCTAGAACTGTTTGGCACTGATTTAGGAGGCAACCCATTCAAAATAAGTAGATGTTTTATGGGTGTGTCAGTTACTTTTTGCAATTGGACATAAGCAAGGGTCATCTGGAAAGAGAAAACCTCAACTGACTAAAACTCCTCTGTCTTAGAGATTTCTGTTGCTCTAACAAAACACCAGGACCATAAGCAACTTGCAGAGAGGACTTATTTCAGCCTACACATTTTGAGGTCACATTTCATGGCTCCAAGTCAGGGCAAGAACTCAAACAGAGCAGGAACATGGAGGTAAGAGCTGATGCCGAGGCCATGGAGAACTGCTGCCTGCAGGCTTACTTCTCGCTTGCTGAGACTATTTTCTTCTGCACTCAGGATAACCAGACCAGGGGTACCACTGCCCATAGTTATCTGGGCCCTCCCACATCAACAAACAGTCAAGAAAATGTACCACAGGTTTGCCCACAGACCAATCTGAAAGAGGTATTCTCTCTATTAAGGTTCCCTCTTCCAAAATAAATTCAACTTGTGATACATTGACATAAAAACTAGCCACCACAATTGACCCCTTGTCAATGTTAAACCATAACCTTTGCATTCTTGTTCATCCCAAAAATCTTATATTTAATATTAATATCACAGTATAAAGCATTCTAATACTTTGAAGTTCCATAGTCTTGACAAATTCAAACACTTTAAAAGTTCAATCTCCTGCCCAAGATGCTTTTTTAAAAAATTCAATTAATGTTTTTCCTTCTTTGTTTTGGCATGCTTTGTTTTTCAAATAGTCTCACATGGTCCAAACTAGCCTCAAACTTGTTGTAAAGTTTAGGATGACTTTGAGTTCCTAACCCTCTTGCATCTACCTCTGAAGTGCTGGGACGATGGGTATGAATCTCACACCTAGCTCATCAATATATTTTGTTGAAGAACATTCATTTCAGTATAACCATGCCAATCTACCTCATGTTTTAAATGAGTGTCTTGTATTCCTTGTCTATATATGCCATAATTAATTAAACTAGTTCCCTACCAAAATAACAAAGTTCAGTCACTTTAAATCATCCAAAGTGGTTTTCTAATTTCATACTTTTCTAAAATATCTAAAGTCTCTAAACTATCCAAAGTATCTCTAAAACTCAAAAGTCTCTCAACAGTGGATTCTTATAAAATCAAAGTAAGTTCAAATTTTTATTACTGCAAGGAGAACCAGGACACAGTCTCAATCTGAATAAAACAAGACCAAACTCCACCAGTGGAAAGAACTCGGTGATCAAGGTCTGCCATTCCCTTATGATCTTCGGGAGTCCTCCAAAGGAGGCTCAGATCAATTCTACTCCACAGCTGATGCAGTCTTTGAAGGTCATCTTAGGTACTCTTATTTCCCAAATGCTTGGGTCTCCACTTCATCTGGGTTGTACCTTTAACAGTAGCCTCTCTTCAACTTCTTTTTTATTTAAATTTTTATTCATTTTACATACCAAACATTGTTCTCCTCCCCTCCTCCCACTCCCCCCACCTTCCCCCAGCTCACCCCCAATCCACTCCTCAGAAAGGATAAGTTCTCCCATGGGGAGTCTACAAAGTCTGGCACATTAAGTTAAGGCAGGACCAAGGTCCTCCCCACTGCATCGAGGCTGAACAAGACATTCCTCCTTAGGGAATGGGCTCCAAAATGCCAGTTCATGCACTGGGGATACATCCTTGTCCCACTGCCAGGGATCCCTCAAACACAACAAGCTACACAACTGTCTCCCACATGCAGAGGGCCTAGTTTGGTCCCTTGGAGAGGCCACAGCTGTCAGGCTAAAGTTCATGAGTTCCCACGAGCTTGGTTCAGTTGTCTCTGTAGATTTCCCTTTCATGATCTCGACCTCCCTTGCTCATATGTTCCCTCCTTCCTCTTTTCGATTGGGTTTCTGGATCTTGGCCTGGTGCTTGACTGTGGATGTCTGCATCTGATTCCATCAATTACTGGATGAAGGCTCTATGATGACAGCTGAGGCATTACCAACGTGATTACAGGGGATGACCAGTTCAGGCACCCTCTCCATTATTGTTACGAGTCTTAGCTGGGGTCATCCTTGTGGATTACTGGGAATTTCCCTAGCACCGGGTTTCTCCCTAACCCCTTAATGCGTTCCTCTATCAAGATATCTCTTTCATTGCTCTCCCACACTGTCCCTCCCCCCAACTCAACCATCTCATTCTGGACTCTAATCCTGTCACATGATGCCAAGCCTCAACTTCTCTCCATGACCATTTCCACCCTGGGCATTTTACTGAAGCTGAGGCTACATTTTCACCGTTGGTTTCTCCTGGGCTCACTTCACAGACTCCAGCCCTGAAACATAGTGTCAAGCTCCAGCTGTTCCCCATAACCCCTTCATGCTTAAAAAAAAGTGCAACTGGGACAATCTTACACTACCAAGTTCAGCTGCCAGCATGACATACCTAGCCACCTCTGGAACACAGTTTCTGTGTGCTAACTCTGAGGAAACGCTTCCCAGGTTTCACCTCAATTATGCTGGTCTCTTCTTGATTCTTCAGCCCTAGCTGACAAGTATCAATTGTCTCAGTAAAGCAGAGGTTTCGCTTTATTAGTTCATAATTCAGTAGGCAAAACAAAGTCTTTTTTAAATTTTTATTAATTTTTAGTATTCTTTTTATCATTTTTATTGAGCTATAAATTTTCTCACTCCCCCTTTTCTCCCCCTCCCCTCCCACACCCATCCTTCCCCCCATGCTCCCACAGGAGATATTGTCCTTTTTCTCCTTTCTAAGAGGGTCCATGTATGTCTCTCTTAGAGTCCTCTTTGTTGTTTAGGCTCTCTGGAGTTGTGGACTATAGGCTTGTTATTCTTTGCTTTATGTCTAATATCTATTTATGAGTGAGTATATACTTTACTTGTCTCTCTGGTCTGGGTTACCTTACTCAGTATGATCTTTTTTCTAGTTCTGTCCATATGTTTGCAAATTGCAAGATGTCATTATTTTTTACTGCTGAGTAGTATTACATTGTGTAAATGTACCACATTTTTCTTGTCCATTCTTTGGTTGAGGGGCATCTATGTTGTTTCCAGGTTCTGGCTATTATGAATAATGCTATGAACATAGTTGAGCACATGTCCTTGTGGTATAATTGAGCATCCTTTGTATATATACCCAAAAGTGGTATTGCTGGTTCTTGAGGAAGGTTGTTTCCTAATTTTCTGAGAAATTGCCATACTGATATCCAAAGGGGCTGTACCAGTTTGCACTCCCACCAGCAATGCAGGAGTGTTCCCTTTACCCCACAACCTCTCCAGCATAAGTTGTCATCAGTGTTCGTGATCTTGGCTATTCTTATAGGGGTAAGATGGAATCTCAGACTTGTTTTGATTTGCACTTCTCTGATAGCTAAGGAAGTTGAACATTTTCTTAAGTGTTTTTTGGTCATTTGAGATTTATTGAGAGTTCTCTGTTTAGATCTTTACCCCATTTTTTCTTTGGATTATATAGTATTTTAGTGTCCAGTTTCTTGAGTTCTTTATATATTATGGAGATCAGTTTTCTGTCAGATGTGGGGCCCAACACAATCTTTAAAGGACTCAAAACTTGCTTCTGGAACTTCACAAGCCAAGCCTCCATCATCTGCACTGCTCACAGGATGCTTATCTTCCAAGCTCACCCAGAACAGCCCGCTAAGCTCTGATGACTCCACGGCTTTTCTAGCCCAAGGTCTGAAAAACTTCCATAATCCTTTCCAAAATACACATCAGGTTTGTCATAGCAATACCCTTGTAATAATAAGCTTGTGAGGCATTTTCTTAATTATTGATGTGGGAAGAGATAGCTCTCTGTGAACAGTACCATCCCTGGGTGTTCCTGAATCATGTAAGAAAGCAGCCTGAGAAAGCCAGAGGGAGCAAGCCAGTAAGCATCTTTCTGCCATCTTCTCTACTTTAGTTCCTACCTCCGGGTTCTTGCCTTGAGTTTCTAGCCTGACTTACCTCCATAATGAACTGTGATGTGGAAGTGAAAGATAAAATAAACTCTTTCTTCACCAAGTTTTTTTGGTCATATTGTTTATCACAACAAAATAAAGCAAAGTAGCATAATGGGATTTCAAAGAAATTGAATAAAATCTTTTATCATCAATAAAGATGAACTGAGCATCTAATATAGGGAAAGCAGTAGTAGGCACAAAGCATGCTGTCCTTAATAAGATAAAAATCACTGGAATGGCAGAGATGGCTCAGTCATAGGAGCTCTGGCTCCTCTTGTTGCTCTTCCGAAGGACCCAAGATTGATTCTCAGCACCCAGGTCAGGTGGCTCACAACCTCCTGTAATTCAAGCTCCAGAGGACCCTATGCCTCTAGCCTCGGAAAACTCCACTCCATGCACACCCCCCACACACGGTTATACATATATACATATAGTTAAAAAGAAAATAAATCTTAAAAATATATTTTAAAAATTCATTGCCTTTGGTATTATATTTTTGTAAGGGACACAGAAAACACAGAGAAGTATAAAACTAGAAACAAAGGCAAAAGAGAAATGACAAGGTGACGGGATTGTTGTGTGCATTACATACAATGGGAACATCTCTTTAACAAAGAACTCCGAAAATCAATTAAGGAAAAGAAATTAACACCTCAAATGGAACCTGAGTTTAACAGGCACCGTTCTTGCTCTCACAGAGCCTGAAATCTAGCGGGAGAGCTCCCTTTCTCTAAGGCTCAGGGTTGAACTAAAGAATTTGCAGGGTTCCTCCTCCAAAACAGGAAGTCATTAAATAGTTCTTTTCATGTCATCTTGGCCTTTTCATTAAGAACAACTTAATATAGAGTATCAAAAGGCCTGAGTTCTAGGCTCACCTATGTCATGTTTTGTGGCATAAAATTTGGAATGTCCCCTCTTTATTCTGGTATACATGGACCTTACTGAAATGTTTTAAATGCCTTCCTCCCTGATTCATGAATTTGTCAGTTGATCTCAGTGACGTGGATACCAAAGACAAAATGCACAATCAGAATTCTGCCTTCTAGAATTCATATTTAAATGAAGAAAAGAAGCAGATACAAAATATCACAATAATAATGTGTTATATAGAATAATTATAAGAAGTTATAAAAGAAATAGTAAAGAGTTTAGTACAGTGTATGAGTTTAGGACAGTCTTTCTCCAAAGAATACTTAAAACTAAGTCTTGAAAGTTGAGCCAGAGTAGGTAAATATCTCTGAACCTGGCATATGTGTAATAAGACATGCAGATAAAAAACTAATATTGAAGCATTCATTTGTCTTTTCTCCTACATGTTATCTCATTTAGTTATTATAATAAATATTATTGCTTCCTTTCTATATAATTCATATTTATATTATAAACATTACTTATTTTAAATACTTACCTAACATTTGTGAAAAAGTTTTCAAGGCTATAAAATGATTACACAATTGCAAGGGCTATTTTATCCTATGTCTTAGACCATGTCTGGATATGTTTAAGGTCCTCTATTGATGGCCCTCATTGAAGGGATCTTTGCGGCTAAGCCTAAGCCTGAATCTGTGTCCACGCTGGAATTGTAGGAGAACCTACAGGTGCACTTAGTAGTCATACATCCCTAATGAGGAAAGTTAAGTTCCAGAGTTTGGCAAAGCCTCTAACCTCACAGTAGGCCCACTTTGTGATTCACTGATGCTACTGGGCATCTTGAAACTTTTCTGGTGCCTTCTCAAAGCTTAGCAGTAGTTGCAGAATGGAAAAGATAAGAGGCTTTGTATGACTTTGCAGCGAGCGTGACCCTATCTTGGTGATGGTTATCTTTTAGACAATATGAATCCCCAGAATCCATAAGTCCAGGAATTTTTCATTATCTATTAATATTTTTTAAATAGAAAAAGAGGTAACAAAGGCCAGGGCCAGACAGAGGTTTCAGGGCCCTGAGTAGCTAGAACTAAAGAAACAAAACGGAAAAAGAGAGCCAGCAACTAAAGATGGCTGCGTGTCAGACACCTTGCTGTGTGGTTTCCATACATCCTCTTTTGCAATCGTCACAGCCACTCTAGGAGGTGAGTATGGTTATGACCTTCTTACAGACCATGAACCTAAATTTTAGACTACCTAAATGAAGACACATTTCAAGTCTTTCAATACTCAGCAGAGATGGATTTCAAATCATCTCTCCTGTTGTCTTTCATACCATATGCCACTTGGAAGGGCCACTGTTCCTTTCCACTAACCCCACTTGAGACCTTAACCTTCTTTATTTTCAAAAGCAGAATTGATTCTAAGTTTGGGGGTGGAGATCATAAATAATGAGATCCTCTCACTTCTCTTTCCATGAGCTATGCTCTGCTGACAGGAAGCTGATCCTCACATCTTATCTGAACCATGCCTGTTGTGGTTTAAGTCAATTTCCTCTCCCCTAATCCTACTTCTCCAAATGTTCTTCCCTGAATGGCAAGCTGCAGCCTTAAGACTCTGGCGTCTCTTGTGAACCTCTCAGTTCATCCAAATTGAATCAAAGGGGTATCTAAACTGGAATTCACCACTCTCATTTCATCTTATTCCAATACTCCACAGGCTGAGTTCTCACCAATTTTATTAAGGCAAAGGCCCCTTCTGAGACATCATCCTATTTTCTCCTTCGTCTGTTGACATTTCAGAGTGTAAGTGCACTCTAGCTACCGATGGTATTTAAAAATTCCTTTCCTTACAATGTTCATATCATTCTTCAGATAACTTATTACTATCATTTTAGGAAAAGCAAATTCCATAGACTGTCTCACTATTTCACCTTCTAGTATGCCATAATTTAGTTATTATGTGTTCTCTATCTGCATTTCTGAATTGCTTTTCAATCTAGTATCATCAAATTATCACACACTTCTAATAATGAAAGGAAATAGTCTCTTTATGAGTCTGAATCCCTCTTGATATCTCAATTAACTACTATTTCTTTCTTTTGAAAATTATGTATTATGTTTGCACTTACATACAGTGTACAGTATTTCAATTTGATACCTGCGTACATATACAAAGTGTAATAACGCAATCACCAACATGTTTACAGGGCATCACCCTGCTTCAGACTCAATTTGGTCAACAAAAGCCAAGTGAGAATCATTTGAATATGATGTAAGCATCAATTCTTTGCAAAAAAAAAAAAAAACAGTAATTCATTTCAGGCAGAATAGCTTTAAATTTGTGAACTTACACTTAACATATTCTCTTATCTCACTTACCATTTTGGCCCTTTATGTCATATTACATACTGACACTTTATATGATTCTGTACTTTTGCCTTTTTGTTTCTCATGGTTTTGAATTCTTACTGACTGATTTCCTTCTTTTTTCTGAATGTTTTTCAAAACATCAACGGACAGGTACCCATATCATGAGTCCCTATCTCTTCTATCTCTGGATCAGTATGATCAATTTGCGTATCACCCATACCCCCAAATACCTAAGTCTTCAAATGCCTACCACCACATTTGAAACAAGCATACTCATCATTGTGTGTGCCTTATCTCCATGGAAGGAATGCATGCTGGAAATATGTTATCTTTGATCATCACCAAATATTTTAATTCTCCAGTCATAACTCCTGCTTCCTTATCATGTGATTTTTTTATGTCCCCCACTCTTTCCTCATTAGTAGTCTGCAGCTTCATCAAGGACAAAGATCTTGTTTGACCCAGAAAAATTATTTAGAAAATATTAAAAAGCAGTGATGACATTAGTCCCAGAATGCTTTATAGAGGAGCAAGAAGATGTGGTTCTAATAGCAAATAATAAAATGAAAGGAAAAACTGATTATGATGATCATTTTCTTCCAATAAGTCTTTATCCTTAATGTTTCACACTTATTGCCAGAGTGCTCTTTTAAAAAAACACAAATCTAATGGTCTAATTATACTGCTTTAAAAGGATCAGTGGCTCTCCACTGTCATACTGAATTTGTCAGTCAAGTGGTCAAGATTTTTCAAAATATTACCACAAACTATATGTTCATCTGTCTCTACTTATTCTGTATTCCATGTCATGTACATTAGTATGCATCTAACTTTCACATACACATCTCTGAATCTGGAGAACTTTCTGATCTACTCACATCTGTCTTGTTGTGAGATATTATGTTTATTCTTCAAGCTCCATTCAATTATCTTCTCTATTACTTATCATCTATGAAATTTCTAACTCTTTTGTCCTTTACTTTGCATGTACCTCAATTAAAGACTGACTATACAGCCTGTATGCTAGCTGTTTACAAGGGTAGAAGATGTGCTCTATCAGGAATCCTCCTCAATGTACTTATTTTTGAAGTCCCAGAGCTTAGAATAAGCCCCAATGTGAAGCAGATACTTTGTCAATATTGATTTAAATATGACTAAAGTACTTGTTGAGTGAGTTGTTTTTCATAGCTTCATTCTATATTGGGTCACAAATGATTTTCAACCATGTTAAGAGCATGGCTCCAATTCTACCATAGTAGAAAAGTCTTTAAAGGGCAAGGTCTCTTCCTGTAGACTTCATACTACAACAAAGGAAGTTCTCGGTGAAAGACCCAGAATTAAGATCTGGCTAGAAGTGAACTTTAACCTACTAGTGCAGCAACTATGTTACAGCTCTCTGTTTTCTTCCTATGGACATGATGAGACTCATTTAAATGAAAAACAAGTGCAAATGTAACTTTAACCAGTTACACTATCACCCTTAGTGATGAAAAGAACAAAATAGAAGCCAAGAGGAAGTAGAAAAAGATGGGTGGGCAGAAGGGAAGAAATCTTTATTATCTAAAGTCAAAAAGCAAAGCTGCAAATATACCTTAGTCTCTTAGAAAGATGCTAGAAAAGTTGAATGCAATTTATTTATAACCTGCATGCCTCTATTCTCAACGCTAGAAAAGTTGGAACAGGAAGATAATAACTTTGATACTATTCTACACTACATAGTGTGACTCTACCCAACCCCCCCAAATAAAATAAATAAGTAATCAAACAAACTTGGAATTTTCACAAAGTTCATAGTATTCTGAATTAGGACCTAAGAGAGATTGCAGAATCTAGTCACAAAATTATCTAAGATAAATATAGGACAACTCTGGGCTTTATACTGACCCACTGTGGAAACTCTTTAGGCTTCATTTTCCAAATACGAAAGTAAAAGGCTTGGCTTCTTGACGTCAGAGAGAGTTGGAGATATAAATGCCCTCCAAAGATGGGACTTCACAAATAGAGACCTTTAACCACAGACCACAAGACTTAGTTTTACACAACCTTCAAGTTCTTTTGAGAAGACATCTGGAGTTGATCTGACCATACTCCCTGAGGTGACTCACACAAGTCAAATTCATAGAAGAAGAACAAAAAACTAGGGAGATTTCTTTCAAAAAACCCCTTTAACAGCTGGTAGGGATCATGTTGGCTAAGTAGCAATTTCTATTTGGTTTGGAAAAAAGTATTCTGAAAGCTAAATGAATCAAAGTTTGCTTGATGACAATGTGGGTGTTATGTAAGCTTAACAAATTCTCATCTCCAAACCTTGTCAACTAAAGAGGGATAAAGGGGTCAGTATAACTTGTCTTTTGTCTTTTACAATGAACACTTTCAGTTCATGGATTTTTTTTTTTTATTCTTCATACAAAACCTTACATGTCCTTCTTAATATTTTTTCTGCAGCTGAGTTAATCCTAGTAACAACATTTCCATGAATTATTTAACTTTCAATCAGACCACTGGAGATTTCACCTTAAATTAGATATCAACCAGTCCTTGTTCTTTTCTACTTTGAGTAGTGAGACTTGCTATCTCTTTCTGGACTTTTCCAGATGACTACGCTGTTATATGATGGTTTTACTGGTTAGACTCTCAGAGGGAAGCTTTTCTCTGGGTCGGGATGACGAGTAGAATGATGATCTCAGTTGCTCACTGTCCCATGTGCAAAGAGCTCTGTTGGTTCCTCTAGCTTTGAAATCCTAAAAAATTCAAAGATGTTGCAGGTTTTTAGTTGAGCAAATCAATTTGACAATATTGGCTACCCATTGCTGGATTTTTTTTATCAAGTTGAAATGCTGTTCTATGAAGAATTCTTTAGACCTTAGAGAAATGCCTTAATGAGGTGGGATTGATGAGCCTACTGGACAAAAAGAGAGGTTATCTTCTCCCTTCATGTGATTTCAAGTTCTCCCCTTTATTTCTTCTATTCATTCCTGTCTTATCTTGTCCTTCTTTTGTTTGTCCATTTTCTTTCCCTTTTCCTTTACCTTCTTCTCTCCCCTCTTTCAGTGGCATTCAACGAGTGTTAGGCTGAGTCTGAGCCTCAGCCTACAGTTATAACTATGTATATCTTCCACAAATTTCAAAGTTAGTAGGCTTAGTATAATCAGGAGTAGCAAAATGACTATAGGAAACAAATTGAAATACATTTGAAACATCAGTTTTCCTCCTAGAAAAACACATAGATTTTGGACTTCATATTTAATCCTACTCCAAGGTCTCTGTCCCCAACAAAATATGGTCTGTCTAGCTACAACTCTATGCTGCAGTCTCTACTGTTCCTAGAAACATCTGCTACCAAGAACAGCTTTTCTATAGCTAAAGCGTTCATACATACTGTCAAAGGTCTCAACAGAAAATGTCAATCCTCTGTGTTCACAAAGTCCCTTCACCCTTAACTTTATAATTTCTTCCTGGAAAGTATCAAGGGTTCACTTAAATTTTGGTTGAGATTAGTAGGTTTCATCCTATTCTAGTTGTATTCACCTAGACTTAAAAGCCCTGCTTCCTGATTAGACAACATGTGGCGGAAGCGGTCATCTTCCAAAGTACCTCAGCATCTACTCTGTACAGTTTGCAGAATAATCTACCATGGCCGTGGTTTTGGGTTTGGGATGACTGGAATCATTAAGTACATAGTAAGCAAAAAATGAAAATAACAAGCAGATAATATGATAGACCAAAAGATTTATCAAAACATCCTAAAGTCAGGAACTCCTGGTTTTAATGGAAAATGACTAGATCAAGATTAATACATAAAGACAAACAGTAAATTCCAGTCCCCTTCAGTTCCACTTAAAGAGCTCTTGGCAGGTTAGGTTTAAAAGTAATGCTTTTGTGGACACCATGCTCCTTCCACACTGCTGATGCCTCAGCTATGTACATTACTTTCTCCCACCTCAAAGCCTTTGAAATTCCATTCAATCAACGGTCTCTCCCTTCTCATCATTTAGATCTTAACTTGAAGTATCGTCTCCATGGAGTGGCTTCACTGCAAAACTTACTTAGAATAGATTTACTTATCGTTCTTTTTGCTTGGAATCTACTGCTTTAGTTCAGAGTAATTCTTCAGTTTAGGATAATTTATTGCAGCTTGAGAGATAGAGAGATAGCTTAGTGGATAAGTGATTGCTGTTCTTGAAGATGATTCGGGTTTTCCCAGCATACATGCTAAGTGACTCACATGTGTTCTAACGCCAGCTCCAGGTAATTACCCTCTTCTTGCCTCTGAAGGCACTCATACTCATATGCACAAACACAATACACATAAATACTAAATAAAATAAAAGGCTGTTTTTGCAGAAGGCCGGGATTTATTTCCTAGCACCCAAATCAGGCAGTTCACAACCACCTGTATCTCCAGTTTTCAGGGAATCTGATGCCCTCTTCTGTCCCCCACAGGCACTTGTGCACCAATGGTACACAAACATACATTCAGGCACACATATATATGCATAAAGATCAAAATATTAAAATTATTTTTAATAATTTAGATGTCTTTTGATGGTCACCTCCCTAATTCTAGAGACAATGTATTTGCAATCTGAAATTCTATGTGACCAACAGATACTATATTTTATTCATTCATGTATCAAATAACATGTAGAAGAGCATATGGTACATGGTAGGCTATATTAAACAAACTGAGCGAGTAAACAGATTAGACTAAGGAAGTTGGCAACACTGGAGAGTTTGAATGTATGGAAAGATCAATGATGTTTTATGTTGGCAAAACATGAGACTTCAGTCAGAGCAGAGTTTAAGATTTGAGCATGGAGGGTCCACAAGGAAAGAGAAATTGGCCAGCTAAGTGTGAAGAAATTGGCTGCCTCATGGTAATCTTTTGTAAGATATAACATCCCCAGGTATAAAACAGATCATATTCCCTGTTGTGCCTGTAATACAAACCTACAGTGAGCTCTGATGTAAGAGTATATGAAAATAGGATGGAGTGGGGAGTCATGGATGTGTGGCTCCTCTGCAACTACCTCTAGCCCAGTTTTGGCATCAAGAGGCTCTGTAACTGCCTTCCTAACCTCTGGACTGCAGAGTCATTGCTGAACGGAAGTCTGAGCAGTAACTGTCTGGATTTCTAGCCCATAGCACTTCAGTTACCCAAGAATGACAGTTGGTTTCTGCATCAGCCCTCTGCACCATCCCACCCTCCACTCTTCCTCCACACTATCTCCACAGTCTATATGTGGCAATTTCCATGCTAGCATTTCCTCATTAATGTGGCAATGTTCTGGCCTCTCAGGCTCTCTTTGGAGACCCTAGGTATAGCGACCATGTCATATGAGAAACCGGATTTTCTTGATTTTTCAACATTATACCAGAAAAACACTGTCCACTCTTTAAACTTAGTTACCTCTTTTGGGGGGAAGGAATTATGACAATGGAAACTACTCTTCTTATGGGCTTAGCTTTGGAAACATGGCTTAGATTAGATTAGATTAACTCCTACAACTGAAGCCTGAATCAAATGTTAAACTAAGCTTCTCCCATCTCACTGTCTTAATCATAGAAATTCTGTAGATCATGCTGACATTTAAGAAAGGGCAAGCATTCATCCTTGGCAATGTCTCATTCTTGAATTTATTAATTTCAGGAACACATGGTAACTTACCTTGAGCCAGATTCTTGTAAGTTACCAGAGCAACAAAGTATTCCAATTAGTTCAAAGTTCTTGTCACTAAAATATGTTCCAACACAGACAATAGACAAGCTACGGTGACAAAAACAGAAGAAATGGCTAGCTCTTGAGGAGGATAGGAACAGTTTCACAAAAGAAATTTGAACTGAGACTTAAAGAATAAAGAAGGGGATAGAATGCATATTGTAGTTAAAGAAGGAAAGAATGCTATTGGTATTCTAGAAGGGAGTCCTAAATCAGAATGTGCAAAGATATGGATACATGAACCAGACTGGCAATTTTTATGGCTAAGATCTCATATTGTTTGAGTGTAAGAGTTATATTGAAGAGTAGCAGGAGATGAAACTGTATAGATAAGCTGAGAATTCTTAATGATGTTGTGGATTTGTATCCCAAACAATGGTAATTTTAAAGATAATAATAAAATCCATTTCTCACCCTCCCAAACTACATTTTCTGGTCTCAGATTAGAAAACTCAGTCTGATAAATGTATGTGTACTTACTGGAGCAGCATGACCAAGAATTTCAATGTGAGATGATGCCAGGAAACCTGAAATCTATGTCTGATGTTTTTGTGATTGCCATAGACTAAGGACAAAAAAAAAATACATTTCGGAGTATACAGACAGAATTTTCATTTTCTCTACTCATCTCTCGACAGCTAAGAGCCCAAACTTTTCTCAAGGGATCAGATAGTTGCAGAAAAAGACTAAAATGACAGAGTAATTCTTTTAGCCAGCAGATAATCGTGCTCACTGAAACTCTTCACTTACCTGCAGTGAGAGAACTAGAGCACCGAGAGAAGAAGTGTACATGACGGGGAGCAATTAAATATTCTGATCTTTCCCAATACAAATGATTCATTTCCAAATTGTTTGTGTGTCTTTCATTGGAACTATTTATTTGAACTAAAAATGTGAATATGTTTCATCCCCAGATCTGAAGAAGCGTTCTGTGGACTGCTTTGTACCCTCTTCTCTAAATTCATATGTATGCATGAAGTCTTATCACCTATCTCATACCAAAAAATATAACTGTATCTGGAGATAAGTCTTTTAAACAGTAATTAAGCTAATATGAGACTTTGGGGCAGTACCTTTTTCTAATATGACTGATGTTACTATAACAAGGGAAATTAGCACAAAACGGAGGTACACAGATACATGGAGAAAAGGCCAAGTGGAGCCATTGGAGAAAGATGACCACCTACAAGCCTGGAAGAGAGGACTTGGGAAAAACCTAAGCTGTAACATGTTAAGCTTAGACTTTTAGCTTCCAGAACAGTTGTAAAATAATTTCTGTTAAGACACCAATCTGTGATATTCTCGTTGGCATCCCTACCAAAATAATTCAAACACAGATCACTTTTAGAAGGGAGGCCTTCTTTGTTCTCCACTATGATCTCTTATAGCTTCTTTCATTAATATGTCCAAGCCACTTCATAAGCAGCAGAACCCAAGCATTTCTTGTATCTTCTACTTCATGTAGGAAGACCGTGACCAGTGACTTTGCCATTGTGTATTTTTTCCATTCATTAGTTTATTAGAAATAGTAAGAGATATGACAAACATGGATGGGCTAGGACAGATAGAAATTCCTACCAATTTTCAGATGAAGACAAATTAAAAATAATAAATCCTGGGTTTGCAATCAAGAGATCTTCTGTGTTTATCTCTGTCCATGATCAGTAATGAAACTTTTTGGCTTGTGCTTTTTAAGACTTGTTATGTAGCCAAGGCAGGCTTTTAACTCATAGTCCTCATGCCACCACTTCCCGGATGCTTGAATGACAAGCATAAAGAACCATTCCCTAATACTCTTACAACTCTTAAATAGGACCTTCAATTTCTCTAAACACGAATTTTTCATTCATAAACAGGATGCCTATGCAGCCAAGGCATGGCTTTAAAGTTCGGCTTGGCACGGGCGGGGGATGTTCCAGGGACTCATCATGCTGGATTCACACAGAGAAGTATAACCTTGGCAAGGCCTAGAGCGTGGATATGGTGCAGGTGAACTAGGGTCCAGGGAACTCACCAGATTGGAACAGTGTATAAGATGTTCAGCTTGGGCCAAACCTAAGGATTGATATTGGTGCTGTCAGTACTGACCAGACTAAGCTGGCCTATTAGATGTGGAATTGGGACCCAACCTGGGGGTTGAGGGACATATCAGTTGGGACTTCTCAGACTGAGCTGGTACACAGAATTTGCTATGTGGGCTATGTCTGGAATCGTGAGAGGATGAAGACAGGCTAGAGCTCAAGGAACTCACCAGACTTGATCTGGACCCAGGGTGTGGGGCCTTGAGAAGGGCTGGATGTCGGCTATGACTAGGGATGCTGGAGTGGGGGAGGGAGGAGAGCACAGGTAGTCAACCTGGATCCATTCCATGTGTGTTGGTCCATGCTTCCTAGTAGCAAGCAAGCCAAACAAAATTCTTCAGAGGATAAAGCAAAGACATAGGATACTTTTGAGAGATATGTTGTCTTTAAGAACAACATGAACCCTGGCCCAACATCCTGTCAATAACAGATAAGCAAGAACCAGATGCTAACCTGTACATGAATCGCATGCTTCTGATAAGTCTTAAGTGCTTCTGCAAAATCCAAAGAGCCATTGCCCAGCCATTGTCCAGGGCAGAATAAGCTTTATTGTGACTAAGCAACTGTTTCTCAAAAGACTGGTCATTTCCAGCTGAACATTATTACATATATGTTTCTCCCTCTAGAATCTGATCCCAGTTTATCTTTGTAACTTTGCCTCCTCTTAATCTAGCGGTTTACAAAAATAAGGCAATTCTTTCTCAACTCCTCCCTCTACTGGCGTGACAGGGAGAAGCAGTAGGAGAGTGGTTTGAACCTTTGAAACTAAGATTAATATTATTCTATTTGTGTAAATAATAGGTTTTAAGACACATTCACATACATATATAATGTAATTTGATCATATGTACCTCCCTCCACACTTTCTTGTCTCCCTCACAACTTCTACTGGTTCCCTCCATTACTAATTGGGCACTCTTGTATTTTTATATCTTTTTATTTAAATTCTACATATGAGAGAAAATATGCAGTATTTATCATTTTGAATCTGACTGATTTCTCTTAATATGTTGAACTCCAGTTCCATCCATTTTAATATAAATGACAATTCTGTTCTTCTTTATGACTGAATAATATTCCACTGAGACGGGGGGAGGGAGGGAGAATTTATTATGAGTGCCTAGACTGACTCCATAACTTGACTTTTTGTGAATAATACTTGTGGGTCTTTTTTTCATCCTGAAATCATCCCAGACCCAGAATCCAGTGAATGTAAAGCCTTTATTTTACACCTTATCTTGCCCCAAGGGTTACATTTAAACATGCACCTATGTAAACAGTTTAGTATTTAGACACATTAGTTATCCTCTTTAAATTTAGTTATATTGATGAGTACTATGGGGGAAAGGGGGCAAAAACACAACATTGAATTTTGCTTTTCTTCTAAATCTCATTGTGCCAGTTGGTCTCCTTTGCCAGCTTGACACAATTTAGAATCACCACAAAGTGGGGGCAGAATAACAGGAAAACTGTGGAGCATGGTGAGGAAAGATGTACAATCCAGTTTAGGCCTTAGACAAGAAGTGGGCAGGTAACAAAGAATTTGTAAATGTTGAAGAGATTGGAGCCATTAAAGAGAAAGTGGTACTCTTCATTGAGACAACACAAAATGGGGCCTGAGCACAGGACTCCACACATTGAAAACTCCATCTTGTGAAAATACTAATTCATTTGAAAGGAAACTAACAGAATATCTCTGAAGAGTTTCCTTTATTCAGAAGCAACTGTTTCCACTGGTGACCATACAAAGGCATCACTCTGAGCTGGCAGAACTTGGCAGTGCCATCTATGTGATACTGGCTTTGCAAACTTGAAATACACAGCATGGAGAAGGTGATGGAGTCTTCCATAATGGTTCCTGAAAACAACTGAGCCCAGGTAGTATGTGGTAGCATCAGAGTCCCTACAAGGAAGCCCTGAGGGTCTAATTACATGAAGTGAAATTGATAAAGTTAAGCCTAAGTTGTGGTAGAGACCCTAGGACATTGGAGAATGACCAAGGAACATCTACAGAGGAAAGCTGCAGGCCCCAAAATGATGCTATGTATACTGAAGGGAAACTGGAATGATTGTGATAATGCACTTGTCAGGGTCCTCTAGGGGAACAGAACTTATAGAATGTACATACATACATATATGCACACATATATCATACATACACATATATATGGAAGATTTTTTGGAGTGGCTTACAGCTGTGATCTGACTAGTCCAATATTGGTTGTCTGCTGACAGAAAGGTCAAGAATCTAATATTTGTTCAAGCCATGAGGCTGAATGTCTCAGTTGGTCTTCAGTATACACGAGAATCCTGAAAAAGTAGGTTCTCGCGCTAGCCAAGGAGTACATGAGCAGCAGAAAATAGATGACTTTGCCAGCAAGAGTGAAAGCAAGCAGGCAAAAAAAGAAAAAATTGAAAGCTTCCTTCTTCTGTGTCCTTCTTTTAGGTTGCCACCCAAAGGAGTGGCCCAGATTAAGAGAGATTCTTCTCAACTCAAATGGTCAAATCAAGAAAACTCCCTGACACGTGTGTCCAGCTACTTGTGTTTTAGTCTGTTCCAGACACAGTCAAGTTGATGACCAATATTAGCTATCACAGATACCCAAGCCCTTTGGATCTCAGATGAGTGATCAAAAGCCCCAAGTATTTAGGCTACAGAATTTTATGTTTTCCCTGCTGGTCTTGCTTTGGTGATCATTTCTTGCTATGACACAGACCTCTTTTATTTTAAAATGGGAAACTGCATTGCACACAACTATACATTGGAAGTTTGTAATTTGCTTTTTTTGTTTGGTTGGTTGGTTGGTTTTGGTTTTTCGAGACAGGGTTTCTCTGTAGCTTTGGAGCCTGTCCTGGAACTAGCTCTGTAGACCAAGCTGGCCTCAAACTCACAGAGATCTGTCTGCCTCTGCCTCCCAAGTGCTGGGATTAAAGGTGTGCGCCACCACCGCCTGGCTGCTTTTTAGTTTTGTAAGAGTTCACAGGTAAGAGATTGCTTTCAGTCCTAGATGAGATTTGGGTTTGGAATTTTAAACAACATTGGAACTGTTAAAGATGGTGGGTTGAATGCAGTTTGCATTATAAAATGTCCATAAGACTATGGAGCAAGGAGTGGGGGATTATATTTTAAACAAGATGTGTTAAGTGCCAGGTTGAATTCCGGTGGGTGTTCGTGAATGTCAAGCAATTCGTGAATTGCCATTGAAACAAATCTTTAGGCATGTCTTTGAAAGATTTTCTAGATTGGGTTCATTGTGGGAAGAAGACCCACTTTAAATATGTACAGTACTCTTCTAGAAGTTGGGATCCAAGAATGAATAAAAAGGAGGAAGAGAGCATTTATTTCTCTCAGATTTCTAACCATAGATGCAATGTGGCCAGCTAACTCATGCTCCTGCCAACATGGCTTCCCTGCCATGATGTACTGAGCCCTTGAGTGGGGGTTAACTGAAAGAAGCCTAGCAAAACATCACTTATTGGTACGGGAGAATTGTCTGTATTCTGTCAATTATGTTTTAAATAAACGCTGATTGGTTGGTAGCCAGGCAGGAAGTATAGGCAGGAAAAACCAGACAGGAAGTAGAGGTGGCGCAATAAGAATAGGAGAATTCTGGGAAGCAGGAAGCTCCCCCCGTACCCCGACCCAGACCACTGAAGAAGCAGGATGTGACCTGCTCCTCCGTAAAAGGTACTGAGCCATGTGGCTAACATAGATAAGAATAATGGGTTAATATAAGTTATAAGAGCTAATAAGAAGCCTGAGCTAATGGGCCAATCAGTTCATCATTAATATAGACTCTCTGTGTGATTTTCTTTGGGACTTGCCGGCTGCGGGAACTGCGCAGGACAGAAATCCCAACAAGCAGGCCCTCATGTTCAACTTGTTGTCTAAACTCCACTGATACGAGTAAACAAAATAGCAATGTTCATAGAGCTAGGAAACATATGAGTGGTTGCCAGGGCTTGGAGATTTGTTAGGAGTGAGAGGGCTTAATGACTATTTATGGGTGCATGGACAGGAAAGTTTGACAAATAATGGATAATGATAATGGTTTGTGAATGTATTTTTTAAAAGTATTGAATTCCTTGCTTTCAATTGAATGTGTTTTATGGTGTGTGGCGTATATCTACATAGCGCTTTTACTAAAGGTATATAATAATACAGCAAGTCAGAAAAGGCATAGAGATATAGTTAGATCCAGTTTCCCCTCTTCATAGAAATCGCACTAGAATAAAACTGCTGGGATATTGCACTACTAACTAGTGTTTCATGGGTATACACAGTGTCTAACCTTGTTTGTGTTCCCTTTAAGATGCAAAACTACCATGTGTTGACCACTTCATATGAATGTTACAACAGACTCAAATCTGGGTATGTGAAGAGCACTCTAATTTTCTTATCAAATCTACAACTGAGATACAGGCTCAGAAAATATTATTCATTGAATATGGAGTGGAGCCCAGAAATCTGTTTTTAACAAAATTCTACAGAATTAAGAACCTTTTTAATTCTGACATCCTGTTTTTATTAGAAAATAAAGCCATTAAAAACTTTCTTCATAAACAAAGCACTTTCTCGGGGAGAAAAAGGAGCTGAAGGATGGTGAGGGGTGTTGCAAAATGCCGTCTTCTTGGCATGACATGGGTGTTACACACACCAACTCACAGCAGCTGCGCTACTACTCTGCACAAGCTCAAGCCACTTAAGATTTCAGCATGTTTGAGGAAGGGCTCCTGAGACCCCATCCCTAGGGGAGGAGCTATTGGCAACTGCTGGTTGTTGGGAAAGGAAGAGTCACTTTTTGCCATAGGTGCAGCCCCTAACCCTTTGCACATGCCCCAGCAGAGGACCCTATAAACATGTACTTATAAACAGCATTAATTGGGTTAAAAAAGAAGACACATGGGTTAATTTTTTTAAAAAAGAAGAATATACAAGTTTAGAAAGGAGTCATAATGCAAAGGTGTGAAAGGAATTTTAGGGGTGAAAAGAAGTGGATATGAGCAGAACATATAGTTTGCTTGTATTTAAAACTTCAAACAACGAATAAAAATATTATTTAAAAGCCTTCAAGTTTGAATTAAGAAAACAGTCTTTACAGGTACATATGCATCTCATATCTTTCTCTTGTCACATAGTTTATAAAAACCACTTCACGTTTATCCATCTCAAAATGAGAGAAGTGAGGCTAGGATTACACACTAAGTCAGGGACTTAAGAGAGGCTTAAACCCATCACCAATAATTTGTCCATGAATGAACAATCACATCACATTTCTTAACATAAATAACGCATGAAGAAGAACTTTCTAAAACGTTATTCAAATGTCTTGCTGAATCCTCCATCAAGAAAGGTATTCAGCAAAGAGAATAGGGCCTCTGCCGTCAGCCCTACCCCCTTAGAATCCTGGAGCTCAGTGATGGGGACGCATGAATTCTAGCAGTCTTTTGAAATAAATGCCTATAGACAAGAAAATTGTATTGGGTTTATTTTCACTCTTGTATCGAAAAATGTCTAAGAACAGTAGAGAAACATTTAAATAAAAAAAGAAGAAAGCACTGGGTAGTGGTAGCAGTGCATGCCTTCAATCCCAGGACAGAGGAGGCAGAGGCAGGCAGATGTCTGTGAGCTCAATGCCAGTCTGGTCTACAGAGTGAGTTCCAAAAGAAACCCTGTCTCAAAAAAAAAAAAAGAACAAAGAAGAAGAAAGCAATAAAGAAGTAGGAATATTGACTGTGCTTCTAAACGAAGGGAAACTGGCATATTCATACCATTCCTACATATTGAAATGATTTCTTTTTTTTCATATTCTTTTATTCAAAAAAAATTACATTTCCTCCCCTCCCCCTAACCCCTCCTCCCTCCTCCTGCTTCCTTAAAAGAGGGCATGGTACCCTGCCCTGTGGGAAGTCCAAGTTCCTCCCCCCTCCATCCTGGCCTAGTAAGGTGTGCATCCAAAGAGACTAGGTTCCCAAAAAGATAATACATGCAGAAGAGATAGGTCCTAGTGTCATTGTTGATGGCTTCTCAGTCTGCCCCCATTGGCAGCCACATTCAGAGAGTCCAGTTTGATCATACGCTCTTTCAGTCCCAGTCCAGATGGATTTGGTGAGCTCCTATTAGTTCAGGCACACTGTCTCAGTGGGTGGACTAGACCCTCACGGTCCTAAGTTCCTTGCTCATCTTCTCCCACCTTTTGCTCTTTGACTGGACCTTGGGAGCTCAGTCCATTGCTCTGATGTGAATGTGGGTCTCTGTCTCTTATCTCCATCCATCAGACAAAATTTCTATGGTGATGATCAAGATATTCATCAGTGTGACTACAGGACAAGGCTAGTTCAGGTACCCTCTCCTCTGCTGCCCAAGTACCTAGCAGGGGACATCCCCGTGAACATCTGGGATCCCCTCTAGAGCCAAGTATCTTGTCAATCCTAAAATGACCCCCTTAATGTAGATATCTTATTCCCTTCTCCAGTATCCACCTTTCCTCCATCTCCACCCTCCCACTCCCCCAAGCTCACCCCATTCCTTCCCCTCTCCCTTCTCCTTCCCCCTCTCCCCTTCCCCAGCCCCCCTACCCCCACCTCTATTTCTGCTCCCGTGCTTCAAACTATTGCCTGGCGATTTTGTTTGCTTCCAATTTCTAAGAGGATCTATATATGTTTTTCTTTGGGTTCACCTTGCTATTTGGCTTCTCTGGGCTT